>WNWK01059071.1:0-10284 GCA_009830355.1 Cherax destructor | reverse complement strand
TCTCCTACTTCTATCTTTCAAGCAGAAGGCACTATCCATGTACCTAATCTGACTATCCCCAACAAGAACAATGTTCTTACCTTCCTTGGTGTTGTTCGTCGTGAAGTTCACAGTAGTCGACTCACATTCATCAGGTAACACGGAGAATCGATTCGATGTTTCCTCAACAGTTTCCTGGATCTTCGTTGATTCTATCTCTCCTTCCGTCCTCTTCATCCTTAACTTTGTCCCATGCATTCCAGCCACTGTCCAGGTTCCTTTCTTGGCTTGAGGATTCTCAACAGGAGGATTACTACGAATCCTCTTGTTTTCCTCAGTCAGTCGCTGTATCTCAAGTTTAGCTACCCTCAGTTCTTCCTTCAGCTGCTGGTAGAGTTGCTCAAGACAGGACATCTTGTTCAGATTCACAGAGAGCACACAAGACACGTCTTCACAGAGCTAAGTACAGGTCAGTTTCTGCATGCTTAGAATGACTAAATTAATACATAGAATTAGAAATCTTCCGTATGAAGATAGATTGAAGACCCTTAAATTACATTCACTTGTATGGGCCAGTAGGCCTTCTGCAGTGTTCCTCCATTCTTATGTTC
The DNA here is from genome assembly GCA_009830355.1 of Cherax destructor. Classification (NCBI taxonomy): domain Eukaryota; kingdom Metazoa; phylum Arthropoda; class Malacostraca; order Decapoda; family Parastacidae; genus Cherax; species Cherax destructor. The sequence goes on along the minus strand of WNWK01059071.1, from coordinate 9,694 downwards.
TTAAGACATGATCGAGGTATACAAGTGGAAAATGGGTATTGACAAAGGGGATATAAATAAGGTCTTGAGGATATCTCTTCAAGAGAGAACCCGTAATAATGGATTCAAGTTAGATAAGTTTAGATTTAGAAAGGATATAGGAAAGTATTGGTTTGGAAATAAGGTAGTTGATGAGTGGAACAGTCTACCTAGTAGGGTTATTATAGCTAGGTCCTTGGGTAGTTTCAAATTTAGGTTGGATAAATTCATGAGTGAGAGGGGTTGGATTTGAGTGGGACTTGCACATGAGTAAATAGAATTATCAAAGCTTTTTTTTGGGTAGCATTGAAAATTAGGTTGAGCAAATATTCTGTTAGTGGGATGGATTGGGAAGGACCTGCCTAGTATGGGCCAACAGGCCTGATGCAGTGTTCCTCCTCTCTTATGTTCTTATGTTCTCCACTGCAGTTGCCAGTGCCCCCAAACCAGACCTGGATAAGTGAATCCCATCACTGGCATACATGTCATTTCTGCTATAGAAGAGGTCCAAGTTGTCTATGAATGTTACTGCATTTTCCTTACAGTATTTGTCCAGCCAGCAATTGACACCAATTGCCCTAGACAACCATTTATTTCCAACTCCTCTCCTTGGCAAAATACCACATATGACAGGGTTCCCACCCTTCTTCCTAATTATGTGTATTGCTGACTTATGCCTGCTAGTCAGGTCCTCACTCCTACGTCTGCCAACATTGTTGCCTCCAGCACTGAGACAGATAATAGAATTGCTCCCATTACCTCTCATGATGTCGTCCAGACGGCTAACAATATCATCCATCCCAGCCCCAGGAAAGCAAACCCTCTGTCTCCTACTCCTATCCCTCAAACAGGAAGGATATAGGAAAGCATTGGTTTGGTAATGGAGTTGTGGATGTGTGGAACAAACTCCTGAGTACCGTCATAGAAGCTAAGACGTTGTGCAGTTTTAAAAATAGGTTAAATAATAACATGAGTGGGTGTGAGATAGACCTGTCTAGCTTGTGCTACTAGGTCTTATGCCGTGCTCCTCCCATAAGTGGAAGTGACCTGACTACTTGGAGTTTACCTGGAGACGGTTAACTCTAGGTAGTCAGGTCTAAGCCGGGTAGTGATGGATCTGCTTCGCATGGGTCAGTAGGCCTGCTGCAGTGTTCCTTCTTTCTTATGTTCTTATGTTGTATCCAAGGGGAAGATGCGACTTGTTTGCGGGCGCCAGCTGCACGATCATTTCTCATATTTCTTTCCACTGTATAACAATATTCCATAGAATGTCCTTTTCTCCTACAGTAGGTACATTTAACTTTCTGCTTCTCGGTATCAAATTTCTGCCTTGCCACAAAAACATATTTAGGATTGAGTCTTTGTAGTAAGTACGAGAAGTTACAACAGCAGGTGAGTGAGGACGACACCGATCAACTGATTTGGGTTGCCAACTCCTTGGATATTTTCCTTTTATCTTATTCGTTTGTGCTTTAGTAAGCACAAGTTTGTAAAAAATCTCATAATTATCTGCTAACGGGGCAGTTTCTAGAACATGTGATCCAGTATGGTCAATCAGATATTCTTGCATGTCAGCAGACATTCAATTATATAAATCTTCATGCAGTATCAGTTGAATGAGGTTGCGAAAAGTATTGTTATTTGAGGCTCTGCACCACCTTTCAAACACAGTCTTTTCCTCACTTGCGAATTCAACACAGTCTTGATCTTGTCTTCTCTGCCACGTACGTAATGCACGTTGGTAACTCACAGGTAACAAGTTGGAAGTCTCTAGTATTGTTTCTTTAACAGTATCATAATTTATATACCTGTCGAAGAACAAAGCAGCAGTACAAGTTTGAGTTCTGCCTGTCGAAGCTGTGTGCAATAATGTTGCTCATTGCTTGCTTGGCCAATTCATTGCACGTCCCTGGTTCTCAAAAACATCTAAGTGTAAGTCACTTTCAAAGAACTAGGAACCACTAATAATAATATAATGTAATAATATCTTTATTTCTACAAGTACATGTACAAGGTATACAGGCCTGGCTGCCATCAGTGACATACTAGTATATAGAATGCCGCTTGTTATGCAGAGCATTTCGGGCAAATTAAGTCAGTTTGTCCCAGGATGCGACCCACACCAATCGACTAACACCCAGGTACCCATTTTACTGATGGGCGAACATGGACAGCAGGTGTAAGGAAACACGCCCAATGTTTCTACCCTCGTCGGGAATCGAACCTGGACACTCGCCGTGTCAAGCTAGAGCTAACTATACCACGGGTGGGGTTCGAACCTGCGGTCAGAGAGTCTCAAAACTCCAGACCGTCGCATAAGCCACTGGGCCAGCTAGCTTCAATAAGATGCATCCAACTAGTGTGTCCATAAATGCAAGTTTTTACAGACGAATTTCCCGCTAACATGGCCGTGACGAACTCTAGCTCAAGTCCCCTCAAAGCCGTCAACATGACTCATGAAATCGTAATGACACGAGTCATGTTGACGGCTTTGAGGGGATTTGAGCCAGAGTTCGTCACGGCCATGCTAGCGGGAGATTCGTCTGTAAAAACGCATTTTGGACACAGTGGTCCTATGCTAACCTTCCTATGGTGTAGAAATATACCTAGTTGGATGAATCTTATTGAAGCTAGCTGGCCCAGTGGCTTACGCGACGGTCTGGAGTTTTGAAACACTCTGACCGCGAGTTCGAACCCCACTCGTAGCATGGTTTGTTTGCAATCGTGTCATTACGATTTCGTGAGTCAAACGAGAGCTTTTAGCCATGGGGCACGGTGGCGGCTTTCTGCACATTGTGTCCTGAATCGATTTACAAGGATGCTCAGTTCATATATACTTCTGTCCCCTCTAGGGAGGTTCCTCGACTCCCACATAATAACTAAACTAAAAGGATATCTAATAATAATTATAATTACTATTTTATCATCATAATTATAATTATTATTATTATTATTATTATTATTATTATTTAGTAGTAGTAGTAGAAGTAGTAGTAGTTTACCTGGAGAGGGTTTCGGGGGTCAACGCCTCCACAGCTCGGTCTGAGACCAGGCCTCATGGTGGATCAGGGTCTGATCAAATGGCTGTTACTGCTGGCCGCACGCAATCTGACGTATGAACTACAGCCCGGTTGGTCAGGTACTGACTTTAGGTGCCTGTCCAGTGCCTTCTTGAAGACAGCCAGGAGTCTATGGGTAATAACCCTTATGTATGCTGGGAGGCAGTTGAACAGTCTTGTGTTGTCTCTCAATGTACTCGTGGCGCCCCTGCTTTTCATCGGGGAAATGTTCCATCTCCTGCCAAGACTTTTGCTTTCATAGGGAGTGATTTTCGTGTGCAGATTTGGTACCAATCCCTCCAGGACCTTCCAAGTGTATATTATCATGTAACTCTTTTGCCTGCATTCCAGGGAATACAGATCAAGGACCTACAACCGTTCCCAGTAATTTAGGTGTCTTATCGTACTTATTTGTGCCATAAAAGTTCTTTGTACGCTCTCCAGGTCTGCAATGTCTTCAGCCTTGAAGAGGGTCGTTAGTGTACAGCAGTATTCCAGCCTAGAGAGAACAAGCAATTTGAAGAGAATCATCACAGGCTTGGCATCCCTAGTTCTGAAGGTTCTCATTATCCCTCCTATCATTTTCCTAACAGATAAGGTAGATACATTGTAGTGGTATTTGAAGGCGAGATCCTCGGACATTATCACTCCCAGGTCTCTCACATTTCTTTTTCGCTCTATTGTATGATTAGAATTTGTCTTATACCCAAATACATTTTTAATTTTCTCAAGTTTTCCATATCTGAGTAGTTGAAATTTCTCGTCGTTGAACTTCATATTGTTTTGAGTGGCCCATTTGAAGATTTGGTTGATGTCTGTTTGGAGTGTTGCTTATATTTCTATGTCAGAAATGAGGATGAGGAATAGAATGGCAGCGAGTACTGTGCCTTGTGGAACAAAGCTTTTCATCGTGGCTGCCTCAGACTTTACTCTATTTACTATTACTATTTGTCAGGAAGTTATAAATCCATCTACAAACTTTTCCTGTTATTCCTTTATCACGCATTTTGTGTGCTATTACACCATGGTCACACTTGTCGAAAGCTTTTGCAAAGTCTTTGTATACTACATCTGTATTTTGTTTATCCTCAACAGCATCCAGAACCTTGTCATAGTGGTCCAATATCTGGGAAGGGCAGAAGCGACCTGCTCGTAACCCGTGCTGCCCTTGGTTATATAATTGATGAGTATCTAGGTGGTTGGTGATCTTGCTTCTTAGAACCCTCTCAAAGATTTTTATTGTCGTTGTAGGTTCGCCGGCAAAATTTTTTTATGATATTGGATGTTAGTGATATCGGAGTGGATCTATGTCTGTTGTTTTTAGCAGTGTGTGTGGGATGATCCCTTTGTCCATGCTCCCTTTCCATACAGTGCTGAAGGCTCATGATAGGTGCTTCTTGCAATTCTTGATGAACACAGAGTTCCATGAGTCTGGGCCTGGGGCAGAGTGCATGGGCATGTCATTTATTGCCTTTTCAAAGTCTTGTGGAATTAGGATAATATCCAAGATTTTTCAGATGACCAAATTTTGGGTTTCGTTCATAAAGAATTCATTTAGATTGTTGACCCTTAGTCTTTGCAGCGACTCGCTGAAGATAGAGTCGTAATGAGACTTTAATATGTCACTCATTTCTTGGCTGTCATCTGTGTATGTCCCATCCCGCCTAAGCAGGGGCCAAATACTGGATGTTGTTTTTTTCCTTAGATTTGGCATAAGAGAAGAAGTCTTTTTATTTTTTTTTCAATTTACTTTATGGTTTTTAGTTCTTCCTGTGATTCTTGTCTCCTGTAAGATTCCTTCACTTTAAGTACGATATTTGCAATTTCATTGACCAGTGTCTCCCTTAGTATTTCAGATATATTGGCCCCTCTCAGCAGCTCTGTGACTCTTTGCCTTCGTCTGTTTAAGGAGCATCTCTCTCTTTCAAGTATACATCTTCTCTTTCTTTTTCTTAATGGAATGCGTCTTGAGCAGATCTCAAGAACCACAGAGTTCATTTTTTCTTGGCAAATGTTCGGATCTGTGTTGTTTAGGATATCTTCCAAGCTTGTTTCATTTATGACATGGTTGACTTGATCCCATTGTATGTTTTTGTTATTATAACAGAATTTTATGAAGAGACCTTCATGACTGATCACATTTTGCTGGTCAGAAACCCTGTGCATACATGTCTGTACCTCTATTATGTTGCGATCTGAGTGAATTGTCTTTGATATGGTTATAATAGGTATCAGATCGTCGTTGTTAGTGAAGATGAGGTCCAGCGTATTTTGTAGTCTTACAGGCTCTAATATTTGCTGGTTTAAGGTGAATTTGGTGCAGAGATTTAATAGTTCGTGTGTGTGTAAATTTTCATCTGAGGTGCCTCCTGGGGTGATCTCTGCTAAAACATTGTTTGCTATACTCCTCCATTTTAGGTGTTTCAAGTTGAAATCTCATAGTAGTAAGATGTTTGGGGCAGGATTTGGGAGATTTATTGTGACATGTAAATTAGAAAAAGAGAGACGCTTCATAAACAGACGAAGGGAAAGAGTCACAGAGCTGCTGAGAGAGGCCAATATATTTGAAATACAAAGGGAGGCACTTTGTCAATGAAATTGCAAATATATATATATATATATATATATATATATATATATATATGTCGTGCCGATTAGGTAAAACTTGCGATTTTGGGTTAAATAGCAACGCTCTTCTTGCCATATAAGACAAGCGAAATTTTGTGTATGCAATAATTTCGCAAAAATCATTCTGAACCTAACAAAAAAAATATATTTCATTGTGTTTGTTTATTATTAAATTAATGTTAACATATCTAAAATATATTTAGTTGGGTTAGGCTAAATTAAATTGCGCTTGTTATAATAAGGTTAGGTAGGTTTTCAAAGTTTCTATTGGTAAAAATTATAAATTCTTACATTAACATAAATGAAAAAATATATCTTTAAACGTATAGAGAAAATTTTAGAAAGGACTTAATTTTAGATGAGTTCTTGCTAATTGACCAGTTTTACCTAATCGGCACGACATATATATATATATATATATATATATATATATATATATATATATATATATATATATATATATATATATATATATATATATATATATATATATATATATATATATATATATATATATGTCGTGCCGATTAGGTAAAACTTGCGATTTTGGCTTAAATAGCAACGCTCACCTTGCCATATAAGACAAGTGAAAATTTGTGTATGCAATAATTTCGCCAAAATCATTCTGAACATAACGAAAAAAATATATTTCATTGTGTTTGTTTATTATTAAATTAATGTTAACGTATCTAAAATATATTTAGTTGGGTTAGGCTAAATTAAATTGCGCTTGTTGTAATAAGGTTAGGTAGGTTTTCAAAGTTTCTCTTGGTACAAAATTAAAAATTTTTACATTAACATAAATGACAAAAATATATCTTCAAACGTATAAGAGAAATTTTTAGAAAGGACTTAATTTTAGATGAGTTCTTGCTAATTGACCAGTTTTACCTAATCGGCACGACATATATATATATATATATATATATATATATATATATATATATATATATATATATATATATATATATATATATACTTATCTTATATGGCAAGGTGAGCGTTGCTATTTAAGCCAAAATAGCAAGTTTTACCTAATCGGCACGACATATATATATATATATATATATATATATATATATATATATATATATATATATATATATATATATATATATATATATATATATATATATATATAATGTCTCGATTAGGTAAAACTGTCAATTAGCAAGAACTCATCTAAAATTAAGTCCTTTCTAAAATTTCTCTTATACGTTTGAAGATATATTTTTGTCATTTATGTTGATGTAAAATTTATAATTTTGTACCAAGAGAACTTTGAAAACCTACCTAACCTTATTACAACAAGCGCAATTTAATTTAGCCTAACCTAACTAAATATATTTTAGATACTTAACATTAATTTAATAATAAACAAATGAAATATATTTTTCGTTAGTATCAAGAATGATTTTGCGAAATATTGCATAAAAATTTTCACTTGTCTTATGGCAGTGAGCGTTTTAATAAGTTATAAGCTTAAATATATATTATAATATATAAATATATATATATATATATATATATATATATATATATATATATATATATATATATATATATATATATATATATATATATATATATATATATATATATATATATATATATATATATATATGTGTCGATTATAGTAAACTTCATGATTTTGGCTTAAATAGCAACGCTCACCTTGCCATATAAGACAAGTGAAAATTTGTGTATGCAATAATTTCGCCAAAATCATTCTGAACATAACGAAAAAATATATTTCATTGTGTTTGTTTATTATTAAATTAATGTTAACGTATCTAAAATATATTTAGTTGGGTTAGGCTAAATTAAATTGCGCTTGTTGTAATAAGGTTAGTAGGTTTTCAAAGTTTCTCTTGGTACAAAATGATAAATTTTACATTAACATAAATGACAAAATATATCTTCAAACGTATAAGAGAAATTTTAGAAAGGACTTAATTTTAGATGAGTTCTTGCTAATTGACCAGTTTTACCTAATCGGCACGACATATATATATAATATATATATATATATATATATATATATATATATATATATATATATATATATATATATATATTCACTTGTTATGCAAGTGACGTTGTATTTAATAAATATAAATTTTACTAATGATTATATATATATATATATATATATATATATAATATATATATATATATATATATATGTCTGCGATTAGGTAAACTGTCAATACGAACTCATCTAAAATTAAGTCCTTTCTAAAAATTTTCTTATACGTTTGAAGATATATTTTGTCATTTATGTTGATGTAAAAATTTATAATTTTGTACCAAGAGAAACTTTGAAAACCTACCTAACCTTATTACAACAAGTAATTAATTTAGCTAACAACTAAATATATTTTAGATACGTTAACATTAATTTATATAATAAACAAACACAATGAAATATATTTTTTCGTTATGTTCAGAATATTTTGGCATATATATATATATATATATGTCAGTAGACCTGATTATGGTAAAACTTGCTCATTTTGGCTTAAATAGCAACGCTCACCTTGCCATATAAGACAAGTGAAAATTTGTGTATGCAATAATTTCGCCAAATCATTCTGAACATAACGAAAAAAATATATTTCATTGTGTTTGTTTATTATTAAATTAATGTTAACGTATATAAAATATATTTAGTTGGGTTAGGCTAAATTAAATTGCGCTTGTTATAATAAGGTTAGGTAGGTTTTCAAAGTTTCTCTTGGTACAAAATTAAATTTTACATCAACATAAATGAAAAAATATATCTTAAACGTATAAGAGAAATTTTAGAAAGGACTTAATTTTAGATGAGTTCTTGCTAATTGACCAGTTTTACCTAATCGGCACGACATATATATATATATATATATATATATATATATATATATATATATATATATATATATATATATATATATATATATATAGGTTAGATACTTCTATTTTGGCTTAAATAGCAACGCTCACCTTGCCATATAAGACAAGTGAAAATTTGTTATGCAATAATTTCGCAAAAATCATTCTGAACATAACGAAAAAATATATTTTATTGTGTTTGTTTATTATTAAATTAATGTTAACGTATCTAAAATATATTTAGTTGGGTTAGGCTAAATTAAATTGCGCAATTTAATTTAGCCTAATCCAACTAAATATATTTTAGATACTTTTCAATAATTTAATAATAAACAAACACAATGACATATTTTTTTCGTTAGGTTCAGATTGATTTTTGCGAAATTATTGCATACACAAATTTTCGCTTGTCTTATATGGCAAGAAGAGCGTTGCTATTTAAGCCAAAATAGCAAGTTTTACCTAATCGGCACGACATATATTTTCCTTTGAATGGTATGACAATCTCCAATTATTCTCTTATGAAAAACTCGGTTTACATTACAGTTTTTATTTGCAGGTGATCAAGATGAGGTATGCAGCGATAGCAGCAATGGTAGTGATGGCAGCCACGGGAGCAGCCACAGCCGATGAAGCGAGAGAGAGGCCAGTGGTTGCCACTCAGGATGGAAGGATTGCTGGTTTCAAGGAGTTCTCCACCGAAGGAAAGCCATTTTTCTCCTTCCATTCTATTCCTTATGCTAAGCCACCTACAGGAAAGCTACGACTCAGGGTAAGAAGATAATACTGCTGTTTATTATTTGAGGATGGTCCACTACTGACCCATAGACCATATGTGTCCTGATAAATTAGATACCCAGCTGTTGCACAGGTGTATAATTTATCATCTTGTCGGTTCTCTGAACCATTTATCTAAATGTGTCCTATCTTATTTCATTGCATTTGTACATAGATATTTGTAGTTACCATCATAAAATGAAGTGCAAGGAGAGCCACTGACATGCCATGGCATTAGGGGCAGCTTAATCTAATGACTTATAGACTATGTACATAATATTAGAGAAATTGATTGAGTTTATTCTAGTTATATATTTGTTCAAATTACAATATGATGA
>WNWK01059070.1:0-10284 GCA_009830355.1 Cherax destructor | reverse complement strand
CCCTTTGTTAATACCCATTTTCCACTTGTATACCTCGATCATGTCTCCTCATTCTACGTCTTACAAGTGAATGTAATTTTAGGGTCTTCAATCTTTCTTCGAAGGAAGATTTCTAATGCTAGTATTAATTTACATTGTACGCTGAATGTTTTCTAACGAATTTATGTCCATTCTGTAATGGAGACCAGAACTGAGCTGCGTAATCTAGGTGAGGCATTACTAATGATGTATAAAGCTGTAATATAACCTCTGACTTCGTGTGCACACTTCGATATAAATCCCAGTAATCTATTTGCCTTATTACGTACGCTTAGGCATTGCTGTCTTGGTTTAAGATTGCTGCTTACCATCACCCCCAAGTCCTTCGCAACTGTATGGCTAAGTTATAATGCTATTTAACTTATAAGTGCTTGCATGGACACTTCCGAGCTTTAGAACTTTGCATTTATCTACATTGAACTGCATCTGCCATTTTTCTGACCAGGAATTGAGTTTGTCTAAATCCTCCTGTAGTTCACTGACATCTACGTCTGAATCGATTATCCTACCTATCTTCGTGTCATCAGCGAATTTGCTCATATCACTAGAAATTCCTGGCCAAGGTCATTTATATATATTATAAACAACAACGGGCCCAAAACCGATCCCTGAGGAACGCCACTGTTACAGATCCCCACTCCTATTTAACCCCATTTATGCACACCCTCTGCTTCCTATTGGTGAGCCATGACTGATCCATGACAACACTTTTCCCCAATGCCATGAGCAGCCACTTTCTTTAACAGTCTCTGATGTGGTACTTATCAAAAGCCTTACTAAAATCCAAATAAACAATATCGAATTCTTTATCATTATCAATCGCCCTCAAAAGCCTTACTGAAAAAGTAAAAAATTAGTTAGGCAGGAACGGCCCCTGGTGAATCCATGCTGAGTGTCATTAATCAAATTAGCCATCGAGATGGCTTTCATGTTATCCGCTATAATCGACTCTAGTAATTTGCCTACAATTGATGTTAGACTTATTGCGGTAATTTGATGGTAACGACTTGTCCCCTGCTTTAAAAATAGAATTACATTAGCCATCTTCCATGTATCCGACACTACACCGTTTGAAGAGATAGGTTAAAAATGTTAGTTAAGGGTTCACAGAGTTCTATTTTGCATTCCTTAAGAACCCTGAAAAAGCCATCAGGGCTGGCGATTTGTTTTGCCTTCAAACGGTCTATCTGTTTGATAACCATTTCGCTAGTGACTGTGATACTACATAATTTATCTTCTTCAGGCCCACTAAAATACCTAATTCTTGGGATATTATTAGTGTCTTCCTGAGTGAAAACCGAGAGAAAATAATTATTAAAAATAGAGCACATTTCATTCTCTTTGTCAGTTAGATACCCATAATTATTTTTAAGGGACCTATCTTATTCTAACTTTTTGTTCTATACACCTGGAAAAACTTTTTGGGTTAGTTTTCAATCCCAGCAACTTTAATTTCGTAGTCCCGTTTAGCTTTTCTTATCCCCTTTTAACGCCTCTTAATGTCAATATACTGACTCATAAGATTACCCTCACCTCTTTTGATACGCCTATAAATTCCTTTCTTCTGCCCTAAAAGATATTTGAGCCTATTATTCATCCATTTTGGGTCATTTCTATTCGATCTAATTTCTTTATATGGGATAAATGTTATTTGGGCAGCATGTATAGTGTTCAGAAAACTGTCATATTGATAGCTCTCTTCATTACCCCAGTCCACAGATGATAAGTGTTCTCTAAGTCCATTGTAATCTGCTAAGCGAAAATCTGGGACCGTTACTGAGTTATTCGTACTATGAATGTTAGATATTGGTTCACAGAGTTTCATTTTGCATTCCTTAAGAACCCTTGCAAAAAGCTCATCAGGACCCGGCGATTTATTTTGTTTCAGTCGGTCCAGCTGTTTCATAACCATTTCGCTAGTGACTGTGATATTACATAATTTATCTTCTTCTGGGCCTCTGTAAAAATTCATTACTGGGATATTATTAATGTCTTCCTGTGTGAAAACCGAGAGAAAATAATTATTATTACTGGGATTTTTATCAAGAAGTGTAAGAAACAGAAGTCCAGCGGTTATATTACAGCTTTATACATCATTAGTAAGGCCTCACCTAGATTACGCAGCTCAGTTCTGGTCTCCATTTTACAGAATGGATATAAATTCATTAGAAAACATTCAGCGACGAATGACAAAGTTAATTCATAGCATTAGAAATCTTCCGTATTAAGAAAGATTGAAGACCCTTAAATTACATTCACTTGTAAGACGAAGAATGAGGGGAGACATGATCGAGGTATATCAGTGGAAGATGGGTATTAATAAGTGGGATATAAATAAGGTCTTGAGGATATCTCTCCAAGAGAGAACCCGCAATATTGGATTCAAATTGGATAAGTTTAGATTTAGAAAGGATATAGGAAAATATTGGTTTGGAAATAGGGTAGTTGATGAGTGGAACAGTCTGCCTAGTAGGGTTATTGAAGCTAGGACTTTGGGTAGTTTCAAATTAGGGTTGGATAAATATATGAGTGAGAGGGGTGGATTTGAGTGGGACTCGCACTTGAGTTAATAGAATCATCAAAGCTTATTTCTTGGGTAGAATTGAAAATTGGGTTGGGCAATTATTCTGTTAGCGGGATGGATTGTGAAGGACCTGCCTAGTAAGGGCCAACAGGCCTGCTGCAGTGTTCCTCCTTTCTAAGGTTTTTATGTTCTTATGGGATATAAATAAGGTCTTGAGGATATCTCTCCAAGAGAGAACCCGCAATAATGGATTAAAGTTAGATAAGTTTAGATTTAGAAAGGATATAGGAAAATATTGGTTTGGAAATAGGGTAGTTGATGAGTGGAACAGTCTGCCTAGTAGGGTTATTGAAGCTAGGACCTTGGGTAGTTTCAAATTTAGGTTGGATAAATTCATGAGTGAGAGGGGTTGGATTTGAGTGGGACTCACGCATGAGTAATTAGAATTATCAAAGACTATTTCTTGGGTAGCATTGAAAATTAGATTGAGCAAGTGTTCTGTTAGTGGGACGGATTGTGAAGGACCTGCCTAGTATGGGCCAACAGGCCTGGTGCAGTGTTCCTCCTTTCTTATGTGGTGGACCTGACTTAACTCAGTGAAGACGTGTCTTGTGTGCTCTCTGTGAATCTGAACAAGATGTCCTCTCTTGAGCTACTCTACCAGCAGCTGAAGGAAGAACTGAGGGTAGCTAAGCTTGAGATACAGCGCCTGACTGAGGAAAACAAGAGGATTCGTAGTAATCCTCCTGTTGAGAATCCTCAAGCCAAGAAAGGAACCTGGACAGTGGCCGGAATGCATGGGACAAAGTTAAAGATCAAGAGGATGGATGGAGAGGTAGAATTAAGAACATAAGAACATAAGAAAGGAGGAACACTGCAACAGGCCTGTTGGCCCATACTAGGCAGGTCCTTCACAATCCGTCCCACTAACAGAATATTTGCTCAACCCAATTTTCAATGCTACCCAAGAAATAAGCTTTGACAATTCTACCCACTCATGCGCGAGTCCCACTCAAATCCAACCCCTCTCACTCATGAATTTATCCAACCTAAATTTAAAACTACCCAAGGTCCTTGCTTCAATAACCCTACTAGGCAGACTGTTCCACTCATCAACTACCCTATTTCCAAACCAATACTTTCCTATATCCTTTCTAAATCTAAACTTAGTAACTTGAAACCATTATCAGGGTTCTCTCTGGAGAGATATCCTCAAGACCTTATTTATATCCCCTTTGTTAATACCCATTTTCCACTTGTATACCTCGATCATGTCTCCCTCATTCTACGTCTTACAAGTGAATGTAATTTTAGGTTTTTCAATCTTTCTTCGTAAGGAAGATTTCTAATGCTATGTATTAATTTAGTCATTCTACGCTGAATGTTTTCTAACGAATTTATGTCCATTCTGTAATATGGAGACCAAAACTGAGCTGCGTAATCTAGGTGAGGCCTTACTAATGATGTATAAAGCTGTAATATAACCTCTGGACTTCTGTTATAACACTTCTTGATATAAATCCCAGTAATCTATTTGCCTTATTACGTACGCTTAGGCATTGCTGTCTTGGTTTAAGGTTGCTGCTACCATCACCCCCAAGTCCTTCTCGCAATCTGTATGGCTAAGTTCTACGTTATTTAACTTATAAGTGCTTGGGTTATGGATACTCCCGAGCTTCAGTACCTTGCATTTATCTACATTGAACTGCATCTGCCACTTTTCTGAAATACCTAATTAAGTTTGTCTAAATCTTCCTGAAGTTCTATGACATCTATGTTTGAATCAATTATCCTACCTATCTTCGTGTCGTCGGCGAATTTGCTCATATCACTAGTAATTCCCTCATGAAGGTCATTGATATATATTAAAAATAACAATGGGCCTAAGACTGATCCCTGTGGAACACCACTTGAACATAAGAACATAAGAAAGGAGGAGCACTGCAGCAGGCCTGTTGGCCCATACTAGGCAGGTCCTTCACAATCCGTCCCACTAACAGAATATTTGCTCAACCAAATTTTCAATGCTACCCAAGAAATAAGCTTTGACAATTCTACCCACTCATGCGCGAGTCCCACTCAAATCCAACCCCTCTCACTCATGAATTTATCCAACCTAAATTTGAAACTACCTAAGGTCCTAGCTTCAATAACCCTACTAGGCAAACTGTTCCACTCATCAACTACCCTATTTCCAAACCAATACTTTCCTATATCCTTTCTAAATCTAAACTTATCTAACTTGAATCCATTATTGCGGGTTCTCTCTTGGAGAGATATCCTCAAGACCTTATTTATATCCCCTTTGTTAATACCCATTTTCCACTTGTATACCTCGATCATGTCTCCCCTCTTTCTATGTCTTACAAGTGAATGTAATTTTAGGGTCTTCAATCTTTCTTCGTAAGGAAGATTTCTAATGCTATGTATTAATTTAGTCATTCTACGCTGAATGTTTTCTAACGAATTTATGTCCATTCTGTAATATGGAGACCAAAACTGAGCTGCGTAATCTAGGTGAGGCCTTACTAATGATGTATAAAGCTGTAATATAACCTCTGGACTTCTGTTGCTAACACTTCTTGATATAAATCCCAGTAATATATTTGCCTTATTACGTACGCTTAGGCATTGCTGTCTTGGTTTAAGGTTGCTGCTTACCATCACCCCAAGTCCTTCTCGCAATCTGTATGGCTAAGTTCTACGTTATTTAACTTATAAGTGCTTGGTATGGACACCCGAGCTTCAGAACCTTGCATTTATCTACATTGAACTGCATCTGCCACTTTTCTGACCAGGAATTGAGTTTGTCTAAATCCTCCTGAAGTTCCGTGACATCTACGTCTGAATCGATTATCCTACCTATCTTCGTGTCATCAGCGAATTTGTCATATCACTAGTAATTCCTCGTCAAGGTCATTTATATATATTATAAACAACAACGGGCCTAAAACCGATCCCCGTGGAATGCCACTGTTACAGATCCCCACTCAGATTTAACCCCATTAATGCACACCCTCTGCTTCCTATTGGTGAGCCATGACTCGATCCATGAAAACACTTTTCCTCCAATGCCGTGAGCAGCCACTTTCTTTAACAGTCTCTGATGTGGTACTCTATCAAAAGCCTTACTAAAATCCAAATAAACAATATCGAATTCTTTATCATGATCAACTGCCTCAAAAGCCTTACTGAAAAAAGTAATAAATTAGTTAGGCAGGAACGCCCCTGGTGAATCCATGTTGAGTATCATTAATCAAATTATGCCTATCGAGATGGCTTCTTATGTTATCAGCTATAATCGACTCTAATAATTTGCCTACAATTGAAGTTAGACTTATTGGGCGGTAATTTGATGGTAACGACTTGTCCCCGCTTTAAGAATAGAATTACATTAGCCATCTTCCACGATCAGACACTACACCTGTTTGAAGAGATAGGTTAAAAATGTTAGTTAAGGGTTCACAGAGTTCAATTTTGCATTCCTTAAGAACCCTTGAAAAAAGCTCATCAAAATGCTGGCGATTTATTTTGCTTCAAACGGTCTATCTGTTTGATAACCATTTCGCTAGTGACTGTGATACTACATAATTTATCTTCTTCAGGCCCACTAAAATACCTAATTTTGGGATATATTAGTGTCTTCCTGAGTGAAAACCGAGAGAAAATAATTATTAAAAATAGAGCACATTTCATTCTCTTTGTCAGTAAGATACCCATAATTATTTTTAAGGGGACCTATCTTATCTCTAACTTTTGTTCTATACACCTGGAAAAACTTTTGGGTTAGTTTTCAATCCCTAGCAACTTTAATTTCGTAGTCCCGCTTAGCTTTTCTTATCCCCTTTTAACGTCCCCCTTAATGTCAATATACGATTCGTAAGATTTTACCCTCACCTCTTTTGATACGCCTATAAATTCCTTTCTTCTGCCCTAAAAGATATTTGAGCCTATTATTCATCCATTTTGGGTCATTTCTATTCGATCTAATTTCTTTATATGGGATAAATGTTCTTTGGGCAGCATGTAGTGTTCAAGAAAACTGTCATATTGATAGCTCTCTTCATTACCCCAGTCCACAGATGATAAGTGTTCTCTAAGTCCATTGTAATCTGCTAAGCGAAAATCTGGGACCGTTACTGAGTTATTCCTACTATGAAACTTCCATTCAATGCCAAAGGTAATTGATTTTGGTCGCCTTGCGCCAGTTCCTCGTAATTTCTAAATTATTAACAAGGGTCCTTGTTTGCCAGAACTGTCAAGCAGATTATTTCCCTTGTAGGTTCTGTCACAAACTGCTTCAAAAACAATCTGAACTACTTCTAAGAAATCGTTAGATTCAAAATTCTAGCCAAAAATTCCAATCAATTTGACTAAAGTTTTAGTTTCACCCAGAATAACTACGTTATCGTGCATTGTGGCTTAAAAATTTTCCCCTCCCATAGTAGTCTCCTTGGTCCCTATCTAAGTTTGGGGGACGGCATATCACACCTAAAATCAATTTTTCATGCCCTCTGAAAATTCTATCCAGACAGACTCGTATGTGTAATTCGACTTTATACAAGTCCCCATTCGGATTTAACCCCATTTATGCACACTCTCGCTTCCTATTGGGAGCCATGACTGATCCATGACAGCACTTTTTCCCCAATGCCATGAGCCGCCACTTTTAACAGTCTCTGTGCGACTTATCAAAAGCCTTACTAAAGTCTAAATTTTACAATATCGAATTCTTTATCGGATCAACAGCCTCAAAAGCTTTACTGAAGAAGGTTAATAAATTAGATAGGCAGGAACGGCCCCTCGTGAATCCATGTGGGTATCATTAATCAAATTATGGTTATCTAGATGGCTTCTAATAATATCAGCTATAATTGACTCTAGTAATTTGCCTACAATTGAGGTCAGGCTTATTGGTAGTTTGACGGTAGCGACTTGTCCCCTGCTTTAAAAATAGGAATTACATTAGCCATCTTCCACATATCAGACACTACCCCTGTTTGAAGAGATCAATTAAAAAATGTTAGATATTGGTTCACAGAGTTCCATTTTCATTCCTTAAGAACCCTTGCAAAAAGCTCATCAGACCTCGAGCGATTTATTTTGTTTCAGTCGGTCCAGCTGTTTACAATCATTTCGCTAGTGACGTGATATTACATAATTTATCTTCTTCGGGCCTCTGTAAAAATTAATTACTGGGATATTATTAATGTCTTCCGTTGAAAACCGAGAGAAAATAATTTTTAAAAAATAGAGCACATATCATTCTCCTTATCAGTAAGATGCCCAAAGTTATTTTTAAGGGACCTATCTTATCCCTAACTTGTTTTATAAACTTGGAAAATTTTTTGGGTAGTTTTTGAACCCTAAGAACTTTAATTTCATAGTCCCGTTTAGCTTTTCTTATTCCCTTTTAACGTCCCTTTTAATGTCAGTATACTGATTTATAAGATACCCTCCCCTCTTTTTACGCCTATAAATTCCTTTCTGCCCTAAAAGATATTTGAGCCTATTATTCATCCATTTTGGGTCATTTCTACTTGATCTAATTTCTTTATACGGGATAAATGATCTTTGGGCAGCCCTGTATAGGTTAAGAAACGTCATATTGATACTCTCTTCTTCACCCCAG
Organism: Cherax destructor; assembly: GCA_009830355.1. Classification (NCBI taxonomy): domain Eukaryota; kingdom Metazoa; phylum Arthropoda; class Malacostraca; order Decapoda; family Parastacidae; genus Cherax; species Cherax destructor. The sequence continues at coordinate 2,089 of WNWK01059070.1, read as the reverse complement.
TCCACAGTTGATAAGTGTTCTCTAAGTCCATTATAATCTGCTGCTTTAAAATCTGGGACCATTACTGAATTATCCCTACTATCATACATCCATTCAATGCTAAAGGTAAATTAATTGACTTGTGGTCGCTTTAGCCGAGTTCCTCTGTAATTTCTAAATTATTAACAAGGGTTTCTTGCTTGCCAGAACCAAGTCAAGTAGGTTATTTCCTGTAGGTTCGTTACAAACTGCTTCAAAAGCAATCCTGAACTACTTCTAAAAAAGTCGTTAGATTCTAAATTTCAGTCAAAAAATTCCAATCAATTTGACTAAAGTTGAAGTCACCCAGAATAACTACGTTATCGTGTATTGTGGCCTTCAACAATTTCCTCCCAATAGTCTCCTTGGTCCCTATCTAAGTTTGGGAAACGGTATACACCTAAAATCAATTTTTCACACCCTCTGAAAATTCTATCCAGACAGACTCGTATGTGTTAATTCAGACTTTATACCCGTTTTATGCAACAATACAGATTAGTAGAAGGACTTGGGGGTGATGGAAGCAGCAACCTTAAACCAAGACAGCAATGCCTAAGCGTACGTAATAAGGCAAATAGATTACTGGGATTTATATCAAGAAGGTTAGCAACAGAAGTCCAGACGTTATATTACAGCTTTATACATCATTAGTAAGGCCTCACCTAGATTACGCAGCTCAGTTCTGGTCTCCATATTACAGAATGGACATAAATTGCTAGAAAACATTCAGCGAGAATGACTAAATTAATACATAGATTAGAAATCTTCCTTACGAAGAAAGATTGAAGACTTTAAAATTACATTCACTTGTAAGACGTAGAATGAGGGGGGACATGATCGAGGTATACAAGTGGAAAATGGGTCTTAACAAAGGGGATATAAATAAGGTCTGAGGGTATCTCTCCAAGAGAGAACCCGCAATAATGGATTCAAGTTAGATAAGTTTAGATTTAGAAAGGATATAGGAAAGTATTGGTTTGGAAATAGGGTAGTTGATGAATGGAACAGTCTGCCTAGTAGGGTTATTGAAGCAAGGACCTTGGGTAGTTTTAAATTTATTGATAAATTCATGAGTGAAAGGGGTTGGATTTGAGTGGGAATTGCACATGAGTAAATAAAATTATCAAAGCTTATTTTTTGGGTAGCATTGAAAATTAGGTTGAACAAATATTCTGTTGGTGGGATGGAATTTAAGGACTTGCTTAGAATGGGCCAACAGGCCTGCTGCAGTGCCCTCCTTTCTTATGTTCTTATGTTCTTATCACGGACATAGGGGTGCCACCCCACCCTTTCCCGATACTTCGTCTACTTGGAACAATTTAAAACCCTGAATGTGACATTCGGCAGGCAAGTCCCGATTTTTCATATTAAACCAGCCTCAGTATTGCAAAAAAATCAATATTACCCGTACTTGCAACTAATCTCAACTCGTCCATCTTATTCCTAGCACTACGACTATGGTAATATATATTTAGAGACCCTCCTTTCTCTTTACCCTTCCTGCTCATCTCTGTTTTTCCACTATACCTATTACTGTCCTTGTCATCTACTGTCACTATTCTTCCACTATCCACCTTATTCTGCCTATTACTAGTTCTCCTACAACTTATAATATTACTACACTGGGACCCCTCTCTGTTTTCCCCCCAAAACCCATTAATGAAGAACCAGAAACCGTTGTGGAAACATCAACCGATTCTCCGTGTTACCCGATGAATGTGAGTCGACTACAGGGAACATCACGAACACCCAAGGAAGGTAAGAACATTGTTCATAAGAACATAAGAACATAAAAAAGGAGGAACACTGCAGCAGGCCTGTTGGCCCATACTAGGCAGGTCCTTCACAATCCATCCCACTAACAGAATAATTGCTCCAACCTAATTTTCAATTCTACCCAAGAAATAAGCTTTAAGATTCTATTAACTCAAGTTTGAGCCCCACTCAAATCCAACCCTCTCACTCAGAATTTATCCAACCTAAATTTGAAAAAATACCCAAGGTCATAGCTTCAATGACCCTAATAGGCAGATGTTCCACTCATCAACTACCCTATTTCCAAACCAATATT
>WNWK01059069.1:0-10284 GCA_009830355.1 Cherax destructor | reverse complement strand
CTTGAAATCCCCACCCAGATTTAACCCCATTTATGCACACTCTCTGGTTTCTGTTCATGAGCCATGACTCGACCCAAACCCAACTTTTCCCCCAATGCCAGGGCTGCCATTTTTTTTAACGGTCTCGGTGTGGAACTCTATCAAAAGCCTTACTAAAATCTAAATAAGCAATTCAATTCTTTATCATGATAAAAAAGCCTAAAAAGCTTCCCTAAAAAAGTTAGTAAATTAGTTGGGCGGGAAACCCCCCTCGTGAACCCAAATGCTGAGTATCTTTAAATAAATTTCTTATCAGATGGTTTCTTAAAATATCAGAAATCCGTGCCCTTTGACAACAGGAAAATGAAACCTCCTTCCAAAGTTTTTTCCACCCTGAAATGTGTCACTCTTCAGTTCAGGAAAGACAAGTTTATAATTTATATTAGGCACACCACCAAAAGGGGTGAAGATACAAAACATCCAGCCTGGAAAAAACCTGGGTGCCCAGCCACCCCAGGGGTTTTTTGGACCAAGAAGGTTAAAAGCTGGCAGAAATGACAAAATCGTACCCCAACCCCAATCACTTCTGTAGTGGAATCACAGTCGATGGCCTCCACTCCAAAACAACAGACATTAGAGCAAAAAAAAAGACCCCCATACCACCAACCCCGGACATTCTTTTTGCAAAATACAGGGTTTAAAGCCCCCGAACAACAAAATACCTTTCACCCGTGAACTCTTCAAGTCAAATGCAATGTTCACAATGTTCAAAGACCCAAAAAAGGATCATTGGAAACGAAATATGGATCCCGGGTTAAAACCTATACAGATGCGACAAGTGAACAGGAAAAAAGGGGAGAAAAGGCCTGTATATCACAGTCACTTATATCTCGGAACTACTAAATGCCTCGAATGATGTACATAGTTGAAGTTTTAGCAGGATAAAAAACCAAAATCTGGTCATTGTGGTTGTATAAAAAGGTAAACCCCCCCAAAAAAATTTTCCCAGGAACAGTTTTTTGAAAATTGACACTGGGGGGAAAAATTTTTCCCCAGCTCCGGGCCCCCCAACATCTTGCCCCTGGAGGATTTAAACCAAAAGCACCTAAACGGAGGAACATAGCAAATAATGTTGTAGCAGAAAAAACCCCCAAAAAAAGGCAGCTCAGATAAAAACTCCCCACACACACACAACTTTAAATCTCTCCCCCAAAAATTCCCCCTTTTTAAAAACCAAAAATAATAGAGCCAAAAATTTTTGGGGAGAATACACTGGACCTAATCTTCACTAACAATAAACCTGATATGAAATGTCACTATAAAAAACTATATACAGGGGGTTCGTCACCCCCAAAACAAACAATTTGAAAGTTTTTTTTTGGGGTCTAAAAGGACTACGTAAAAAAATTTTTAAATTATTTTTTATGGGAACAAATTCGTTTGGTAACGGTTTTTGAACAGCTTTGGGGGGTTTTTTTAAAAACGTCCGACGGTCCACTGCACTCAGATCACAACATAATATGAGGTTCAGACATGTATGCGGGGGGCCCAGACGCCAAAATGTGCCCAGTCCGGGGGCCTTCACCAAATTCAACTTCAATAAAAAAAAAAAAGTGGAACCAAGAAAACCAAATCCTAAATGATATAGACGGGGAAGATGCCTGGCACCACGATCCCAACCTTGCAGAACAGATTAACTCTTGGCATGGAGGTATGCTCAAGGCATTTTCCCTTTTAAAAAAAAAGGGGGGAAAATGTAAACTAGAAAAAAAAGGCCCCTTTACAGGTGAAGGAAAAAGAATAACAGAGGGCAAAAAGGGGCCCAAATTTTTCCCCTGTCTGGGAGCCCGGGAAGAAATAGCAAACATTGAACTAAAGTAAAGGAATCTTAGGGGAGTCAAGAAATGCAGAAGAACTAAAATCAAAAATGAAATTAAAAAAAACCCAAAGTTTTTTTTTATGCCAAATCAAGGTCAAAAACCCCCCCATTTTTGGGGGCCCCCTTTTTTAAAAACAAATGGGTCCTAAAAGATGACAGCAAGGAAATGAGTGATATGTCCCAATATGACTTGGTTTTGGGGCCGTTAACCAGTCTGAGGGGAAAGGGCCCCAAAATTTAATTTTTTTGAGAGTGCCACAGAATTTGGTAGCCCAAACCTGGGGCATTATCCTAATGCCAAATGACAAAAAAAAGGCAATAAAGAACATCCCCCTTTCCCCCCGGGCCCCCAGACTCATGGAACTCCGTGTTCATTAAAATTCCAAGAAGCCCATCACGTGCCCTTAACATCCTATGGGGGGAGCATGGACACAGGAGTCATCCCACAGCTGAAAATCAATAGACATTGCCCCCCCCAAAAAGGGGGGCAGTAAACAATAGCAAAGAACTACAGCCCAAAAAGGGTAAAAAAGTCCCATATCAAAAAAATTTTTAAAAGGGGGGTTTTAGAAGCAAGATCGCCACCCATCTAGATACTCTACCCAGTTACAAAACCCCGGGGGCAGCATGGGTTTAGAGCAGGTCCTCCCGCTTTCCCCCTGGACTACTATGACAATCCTGGATGCTCTAGAAGACAAACAGATTCAGATGTAATATCCTTTTACTTTTCAAAAGCCTTTGTCAAGTGTGACCACGATGTAATAGTACAAAAAATGATAAAGGAATAAAAGAAAAGTTGGTAGATGGGTTTTAATTTCCTAACAAATAGAACACAAATAGTAGTAGTAAACAGGTAAAAAATGGGGGGCTACGGTGAAAAACTCTGTTCCTCCCAAAACACAGTACCGCTCCCCCCTTGTTCCTCATCCTCATATCTGAATATTAGCCACAGGCCATGTCTTCTTTGAATGACACCTGAATTTGCATGATAGTGTCCTCCATTGAAGACACCACAAGACTCCAGGCAGACATCAACCCCAAAAATTTTTAAAAGGGGCCCGAAAACAATAGGAAATTCAATGAAGAGAAATTTCAATTTCTTTATAGGAAAAAAATGAGGGGAAAATTTAAAAAACCCCGGGGTATAAAAAAAACCCAACCACACAATAGAGAAAAACAATGTAAAAGACCTGGGAGGATCATGTCCCGAAGATCTCACCTTCAAAGATTAACATTTTTCAATCCCTCTGCTAAAAAAAATGACAGGATGGATAATGAGAACCTTCAAAACTAGGGATGCTAAGCCCAGTGCCTCTTTAGGTCACTTGTTCTATCTAGGTTGAATATTGTGCCCCTAATGGCACCTTTCAAGGCAGGGGGAAATTGATGACCTAGAAAATGTATAGAGAACCTTCACGGCACACATAACTATGATAAAACACCTCAATTACTGGAAATGCTTGAAGTTCTAAACCTGCCCTAGAATGCAGGCGGGGGGTCATGATCATATACACTTGGAAAACCTAGAGGGGGGGTATCAAACTTCAACGAAAATCACTCCCTTTAAACAAAAACGGAAACGTGCAACATCCCCCAATGAAAAACAAAGGGGGGGGGCCCCACACGATAAAAGACAACTCAATAAAGCAGGGGGCCCCCAAAAATGTTCAACTGCCCCCCCGCATAAATAAGGGGGTTCCCCAAAAACCCTGGCGTCTTCAAGCAGGCACTGGACAACACCTAAAGTCAGTACCTGATCCCGCCTTGCTTGGTTTATACGTCGGTTGCGGTGGCCAACAGTAACAGCCTGGTTGATGGCCCCGATCCCCCCATGGGCCTGGTCACAGACTGGGCCGGGGGGTTGACCCCCAACCCTCTCAGGTATACCCATGTATAAGTGACTATAATTTTTAATTGAGGTCAGGCTTATTGGGGGGTTTTTTTTAACGACTTATCTTTTGTTTAGTAGGAAACCCCGTTGTTTATTCTGGACCCTATTTTGAAAATGGAATATTTGGAACTTTGTTTCAAATTGGCCAAATTACCAATTTCTGATCACTTTATTGGGTAGTTGAAACAGTTGACTGGGTATTTTTGTGCTCAATCGATAAAATAAAAGTAATACTAGTGTCCATCGTTTAATCCCGGCTGGTGCTGCCGGGGATTGGCGATATCCACCAGTGAACATTTCCACCCTTGCCAGAACCCAATGTTGGGCACGTTTCCTTACACCTGCTGTCACCGTTCACCCTGGCAATAGTAGGTACCTGGATGTTGGTCGACTGGTGTAGGTTGCATCCTGGGGGAAGATTGGGGACCCCAGTGGGAATCAGACAGACAGTCTCGATGATACACTATGTGGTTATCCTGGGAGGTTAACCCCTCGGTTAAAAGTCAAACAAATCTTATTTTATCTTAAGTAAGTTCATTTAGGTATAGGTACAGATCAGCAATTACACAATTTAGGTGACTACACACAGCTTCCCTAAAACTGTTTCCCAGATTACTTTAGAATAATTAGAAAATATTATGAATCATAATTTACATGGCCGGTATGTAATAAAGGAAACCAGCTAGTAATTGTAAAATAGTATGTAATAAAACCAGCTTCAGCAATTGTAAAATAGCCATCTGTAAACAACACGTAGCCATGTTTGTTATGGTTGATGGTCGAGCAGACGACAGGCACCAACAAGGCCCACCTCTTTCTGATATGCTGTGAGCATGACAGCCAGCCACTGGCTCAGTCTCTTTTGAGGCAAGATTTGTGATGCATTTTATACCTCTTAATATGCCTGCAAAATCACACAAAATCTCTTTAACATCATTCATGATGGTAAAAGTAACTAACAATGCAGGTAGGAAAAACCCGTGTATGAAGCAGCCACAGCGAGGACTCGACATTCTCATCGTCTTACATGCGTCTCCCAGCTCAGGCTGACAATATAAATAATAAATAATAAATAAATTTTTATTTCATTGCAAGTTTGTGGGTACATTATTACAAACATGAACTGAAGTGCAAAGAGAGCCACTAGCATACCATGGCATTAAGGGCAGATTAATCTTATGGCTTATAGACTACTTAATACTAGAAAAGTTAACTTTGTTTTTAGTTAAACATTTGCCCATAACAGTTAATAAATGTACTCAAATTACAATCTGAGGATATTACATTGTGACAAGTGTTTTTAGGATGGTTACATCAATAGTAAATATTGAAATTATATTATAGAAATAACAGTAGAGCATTGGTGAAAGTAATTTACAATATGAGGTATTTGGGTGGGAGTCATTAGGTGGTTTTGAGAAGAGTTTTAAATTGATGTTCAGACCAGGTTATTTTAGTATTTACTGGTAATGGATTCCAGATTTTAGGGCCCTTTATGTACATGGGAATTTTTTTACACAGGGTGATATGGACACGGGGTATCAAAAAGTGATGTGTCTTGTGTTATGGTCATGGGTCCTATTAAAGTTGGTGAGGAGGAATTCTGAGCATAGTATACAAGAATAAGTGTGAATGTTCTTTACGGTGAGTAGTTTTAGGCTTTTGAATATTGGTGGAGTATGCTGTCTAGGTGGGAATTTGTTATCATTCTGACTGCAGCCTTTTGCTGGGTTATATGATTGGTCTAAGGTGATTTATGTGTTGATTGCATACAAATTCCATAGGTGAGATAAGGGTTGATGAGTGAGAATGATACAGTGCAAGGAGAGCTGATTGGGCACATAGTAGCGTATCTTTGATAGAATTCCTACTGTCTGATATTTTCTTGGAAATTTGTTGTGTGTGTGTTTGGAATTTAAGGCTACTGTCAATGTGGATTCTAGGAATTTCCCTCTGAGTCTTGTGAAGGGAGAACCATTAGGCGTTATGTTAAGTGGAACGTTTGCAGCTTTGTTCCAAACTGAATGAAGTAGGTCTGTCAGTATTAAGAGTAAGCTTATTAGTCGTCATCAGGTTGATATTTCTGTAATGCAGTATTAACAGTGTTAGCCAGTATGACTGGGTTTGGGTGAAGAAGACATATGTGAGTGTCATCTGCCATTATTATAGGTTTGAGTAGTTGTGATGCATTGGTAGGTCATTGATGTAAATGAGGAATAGGAGTGGTCCTAGGACACTTCGCGTGGGACAACTACTGTAATTTTGTTGTGTGGAAGAGTTAGCTCCATTTGTGTACGCGTATTGCTTCTATTACTAGGTTTGACTTTAGGTAGTTGAGTGAGTGCCCTCTTATGCCGTAGTGTTCTAATTTTGAGCAGTAAATCATGGTCAACTGTATCAAAGCTTTGCGTAAATCAATGAAGATTCCAGAGTGGGACTTCTTTCTTCTCCAGGGTGCGGTGTATATTAGCTCTAGCATGTGTATAATAGCATCATTTGTGCTCTTGCTAGTCCTGAATCCAAACTGACAGGGGTTGAGTATGTTGTGGGGACCCAGAGGTAGGAATAGATCTGCCTGAATTAATTTTCAAAAAAGATTTTAGAAAGCAGAGGTAAGTTAGATATTGGTCTATAATTATTAAAGTCTGCTTGATCACCTCCTTTGTGGATCGGGGTGACCCTCGTATTTTGAGAGGTGATAGAGGAAGGTACAGAGAAGCTTCAATGGATTTGTTGAAGTGTGTTGCAGTAATAGGTGACAGTACCTGAGAAGCTTTTTGTACATAAAGGTTGTGAATGTTTGTCTCCTGCCTTGTTTTTTAAGGAGTGTTGATGATGGCGAGACTTCTATTGGGTTGGTTGGAGCTAGAAATAGAGTATTCGGATAGGTGTTGGTGAGTTAGTCTGATATGTCTAGAACAAATTAACTCTGTGGCACTTAGGTTTGCTCAAGGCAAATTCCCTTAAGGAAAAGGAGAAGATGCAAACTAAAAAGAGAGGCGCTCCTATACGAATTGAAGGCAAAAGAGAATAACGGAGCAGCTACAGGAGGCCAATATATCTGAAATACGAAGGAGACATTAGTCAGAGAAATAGCAAACATCAAATTAAAACTAAAGGAATCTTGGGAATCAAGAAATGCGGGAAGAACAAAAAACCATAAATGAAATTGAAAGAAACCCAAAGTATTTATTTTTCTTATGCAAAATCAAGTCAAGAACAACAACCAGTATTGGGCCCTACTTAAACAGGATGGGTCCTACTACAGATGACAACAAGGAAATAGATGAGTTACATAAGTCCCAGTATGACTCAGTTTTAGCAAGCCGCTAACCAGACTGAAAATCGAAGACCTAAATGAATTTTTATGAGAGTGCCACAGAACAATAGACACATGCCTATCTGACATCACCCTGACGCCAAATATGACTTCGAGCAATAAATGACATGCCCATGCACTCCGCTCCAGGCCCAGACTCGTGGAACTCCATGTTCATCAGAACTGCAAAGCCCTATCACGTGCTTTTAACATCCTATGGAGAGGGAGCATGGACACTGGGGATCGTCCGCAGTTACTAAAACAACAGACATAGCCCCACTCCACAAAGGGGCAGTAAAGCAATAGCAAAGAACTACAGACCAATAGCGCTAACGTCCCATATCATAAAAATCTTTGAAAGGGTTCTAAGAAGCAAGATCGCCACTCATCTTGGTTGCCCATCAATTGCAACCCAGGGCAGCATGGGTTTAGAGCAGGCAGCTCTCTGTCCCAACTACTGGACCATTACGACAGATCCTGGATGCTCTCCAAAGTGAAACAAAATGCAGATGTTATATACTGGACTTTGCAAAAGCCTTTGACAAGTGTGACCATGGTGTAATAGCACACAAAATGCGTGATAAAGGAATAACAGGAAAGTTGGTAGATGGATCTATAATTTCCTAACAAGTAGAACACAAAAGAGTAGTAGTCAACAGAGTAAAGTCTGGGAGGCAGCTACTGTGGAAAAGCTCCTGTTCCACAAGGCTGGTACTCGCTCCCATCCTGTTCCTCCCATCCTCATATCGGACATAGACAGGGATATAAGCCCACATTCCCGTGTCTTCCTTGCAGATGACACCCGAATCTGTATGACAGTGTCCACCGTTGAAGACACTGCAAGAGACTCCCAAGCAGACATAGGCCAAAATCTTTAAATGGGCTGCAGAAAACAATATGAAGTTTAATGATGAGAAATTTCAATTACTCAGATACGGAAAAAGTGAAGAAATTAAAATCTCATGGAATTACAAACTAATTCCAACCACAAATAGAGGCAGAAAAACTAATGTCAAAGACCTGGGAGTGATCATGTCAGAGGATCTCACCTTCGAGACCATAACACAGTAGCATTTGCATCTGCTAGAAAAATGACAGGATGAATGTGAGAACCTTCAAAACCAGGGATGCTTAAGCCCATGTTGACACTTTACAGATCGCTTGTACTATCTAGGCTGGAATATTGCTGCACTAACTGCACCTTTCAAAGGCGGGTGAAATTGCTGACCTTGAAAATGTGCAGAGAGACAGCTAATAGCACGCCCTTAACTGCAGATAAACCACCTCAGTACAGGAACGGCAGAAGTTCCTAAACCTATACTCTCTAGAACATGAGTGGGAGAGATACATTATCATATACACATGGAAAATTCTCGATGGATTAGTACCAAGCTTGCACACGCGAATCACTCCTACTGAAAGCAAAAGACTGTAGAGGCGATCTAACATCCCCCCAATGAAGAGCAGGGTGCCACTAGCACGTTGAGGGACCTTTGTAAGTGTCAGGGCCCAAGATTGTTCAACTGCCTCAGCATACATCAGGGGATTACCAGCAAACCCCTGGCTGTCTTTAGCAGGCACTGGACAGGCACCTAAATTGGTACCTGACCAGCCAGGCTGCTTAAACACGTCACGTTGAGACTGTGCGGCCATCAGTAACAGCCTGATTGATCAGGCTCTGGTCCAACATGAGGCCTGGTCACAGACCGGGCCACAGGTGCATTGATCCTGGAATTCTCTCCAGGTAAGCAGTATCCTTCAAGTGAGAGGCTCTTATCCATGTACCTAATCTGACTGTCTCCAACAAGCACAATGTTCTTATCATCCCTTGATGTTTGTCGTGACATTCCCAGTAGTTGATTCACATTCATCGGAGTATGGAGAATGGGTTGAAGTTTCCACAGCAATCTCTTGGTTCTTTGTCGTTTCTACCTCTCCATCCGTCTCTTGATCCTTAAGCCGTTCCATGCTGTCCGACCACTGTCAGGTTAATTTCTTACCACAGGATTACAACAGGAAGATTACAACAAATCCTCTTTTTTTCCTTAGTCAAGCGCCGAATCTCGGCCTGGCCACCCTCAGCTCCTCCTTAAGCTGCTGGTAGAGTTGCTCAATAGAGGACATCTTGTTGCAGTTCAGTTTCACAGAGAGCACACTAGACACGACTTCACTGGAGCAAGGTCCACGCCACCAATGAGCAAGGTCACGCAACTACTGAAAAGGTCACGCAACTACTGAGAAAAGTCCATGCCACTACTGAGCAAGATCCATGCCACTACTGAGCAGGTCCATGCCACTACTGAGCAAGGTCCAAGCCACTACTGAGCAAAGGTCCAAGCCACTACTGAGCAAGGTCAATCCACTACTGACAAGGTCAAGCCACTACTGAGCAAGGTCCAAGCCACTACCGAGCAAGGTCAAGCCACTACTGACAAGGTCCAAGCCACTACTGAGCAAGGTCCAAACCACTACCGAGCAAGGTCAAGCCACTATTGAGCAAGGTCCAAGCCACTATTGAACCCAGGTTAAGCCACTACTGAGCAAGGTCCACGCCACAGTAAATTCTACGTCGGACTCCCAACACAGGGATAATTGCGCAATTATCCCGAATTATCTCCACACCTGTGGAAGGGTTGACCAGGCCAGTCACGAAAGCCACAAGTGTTTGTTAATTGGTTTTTCTTTGTTGTACTACATGCGTTGGTAGGAAGAGACACGATGAAATTAGTAATAGTGAGATTGGCATACGTGGTGGGCCTCCATTCAATGCGTCATTCTATAATTATCATGGGAAGGCAGTGACATGACCTCCATACGCACTTTCTAGGCTATTCCATTTCCCGGGCACTCTATAACTGAAGAAATCTTCCTAACTTTCCTTTGACTCATAGGAGTCTTCAGCCAATTGTGACCCCTTGTTTCTGTGCCCCCTCTCTGGAACATCTTGTCTCTGTCCCTTATCTATTCCTCGCAGTATTTTATATGTTATCATGTCTCCCTAACCCTCCTGCCCTCATGTCGTCGCGTTTTCCCCCATGCCTTTTTTCGTAGGACAATCCCTTAGCTCTGGGACTAGTCTTGTTGCAAACCTTTGCACTTTTCAATTTCCCGACGTGCTTGACCAGGTGTGGGTTCCACGGGTGCTGCATACTCCCCGTATGGGCTGACGTATATGGTGTACAGAGTCTTGAACGATTCTTAGTGAGGTATTGGAAC
>WNWK01059068.1:0-10285 GCA_009830355.1 Cherax destructor | reverse complement strand
TGTCAGACAATGGGTCGGAGTTCATAAATGCCATGATGAAGGATCTTTGTTCCAGGTTTAACATTCACCAAGCGCCAGTAGCTCCACGTCACCCGGCGAGTAATGGTCTTGCTGAACGTACAAACCGCAAAGTCCTGGAGGTGCTCAGAGTACTACATGGGATGACGCTATTCCAGATGTTCAGTGTACATTGAACTCTTCCCTCAACAGCTCGATTGGCGAGACACCCCATTTTGCCTTGTACGGATATGATAAGCGTTTACCGTACGAAATCCTGTTTGCTCCGCCTAGCCCAATCTATGACGCCGTTAACACCGGTATAGTTAAGATGCGGACCACACAGCTTGTTTTCCAGCGAGTACGTGAGAACCTAATAAAAGCCACAGATAGGTTCACGTCTGATCGCAACGCCCACGCTAAGGAAAGTAAGGTGGAACCAGGTTGCAAAGTTATGTTGCTCAACCCGACGCAGACCCCTGGTATGCATAAACTTGTCCCCAAGTTTGTCGGACCTTACCGTGTCCTACGACAGCTCCGCGGCAATAAGTTCGAGGTGAGGGAGATAGCTACCGGAACTATCAGAGAAGCTCACCTTGACCACATGAAGTATATTGATCATGTGCAAGCTGAAGCAGAGCTGGAATCACGGGCATTGCAAAACCACAATCAGACTCAAATTAGTGACAACCCGTCTAGTTCTTCACCCGCTATCCCTACGACAGATGACAGTCCTGTAAGGCCTGTCTCAGGCTTATGGCCTGAGACCCCGGACAGCAGTACATTTCTGTGACATTGACATACCTACTGACTTGTCCGACTCCTACGCTAGCTACGCTAATTGTTTGCTTGCAGAAATGGGGATTAATGCGCACACATTGTATAGTTAGTAAATAATGGAGTCAGGGTGGACAACACCATGTAAATACGTAAAATTTATTCTTAGAGGGTACCCGTAGTATAATGAATTCCATGGAAATAATGTTATTGTGAGTATGTGCATCCAGTGTGTCTTGTAAAGCCTGTATAAAGGCAAGGGCAATATCGCCTTTTTGAGTTAAATGTCACACCTTAGGAAATGCTACTGTCAGTCATTGTTTGCAGATGTGAGGATGCTACAGCGCTCATGGATGTGCAGTCAAGTTGACGTCTGGCCCTGTGGACAACCTGTATATAGAAGACTCTAGTTCCTGTGTCAGCGTTGGCTTGTTCTGTCCTCTGTCCAGCTGTGCGGGCAGGCCGATTTTCTCTTCCCCGACTCACGTAGGGGGAGAGTTTTTTCGGCCTGCACCGGCAATTTCCTATTGTAAATGTCAGGTGACCGGAAGCCAGTTTCCCCTGGGTAACCTTGCTTGCTTGTTTACACCTTCGTGCCCGCCAGTATTGTCGTGTCGAGACGACACGCGGTAGGTGGCCGAGCGGATGTAAACAGCCTACCTACCCAGAGGCTGTTTCAAACTGCGCGGCACTATGGTGCTGCCCTCTATAGGCCTATCAAGGTCGGGCTGGTCAGCCATGCTTCTCTCTCACTTACACGGCCTACCTCACTGAAGCAGCATCTCCCCCTACGAACTGGCTCCCGGTCCCCTCGCACTCTGTCCCCGTGTATTCCTACACCTTGCCAATAATGAACTGAGTCTAGTCATCGGCCGTATCTCTGCACCTACGCTACCATTCTACTGCCCAAAGTAAGCAGCCAAGAAGTTAGACTTAACACCCACACCAATCTTTTACTCTCCCATACCATTCCCACACATATAATGTACTCTCCCACACCTCTCCCACGCACATCCTGTATTCTCCCAAAGCAATCCCACAATCATCCTTTACTCTCACAGTGCACTACCACTCCCATCCTGTACTCTCCCAGACCACTCCCACACCCATCCTGTACTTTCCCAAAGCTCTCCCACACCTATCCTGTTTTCTCCCAGTGCACTCCCACACTCATCCTGTACTCTCCCAAAGCAGTCCCAAACTCATCCTGTACTCTCACAGAGCAGTCCCACACCCATCCTGTACTCTCCCACACCACTCCCACACCTATCATTTACTCTACCTGACCACTCCCACACCCATCGTGTACTCTCTCAGACCACTCACACACCCATCCTGTACTCTCAAAGAGCAGTCATACACTCATCCAGTACACTCCCAGAGCAATCCCACACCAATTCTTTTCTCTTCCAGTGCACTCCGATACTCATCCTGTACTCTCCCAGAACAGTCCCACACTCATTCTGTACTCTTCCAGAGCTGTCCCACACATATTCTGTACTCTCCCAGAGCAGTCCCACACCCATCCTGAACTCTCCCAGAGCTACCTGGAGTCTACCTGGAGAATTCCAGGGGTCAACGCCCCCGCGGCCCGGTCTGTGACCAGGCCTCCTGTTGGACCAGAGCCTGATCAACCAGGCTGTTACTGCTGGCCGCACGCTGTCCAACGTACGAACCACAGCCCGGCTGATCAGGTACCGACTTGAGGTGCCTGTCCAGTGCCTGCTTGAAGACAGCCAGGGGTTTGTTGGTAATTTCCCATCCTGAACTCTCCCAGAGCACTCCCACACCCATCCTGCACTCTCCCAGAGCACTCCCACACCCATTCTGTACTCTCCCAGAGCAGTTCCATACCCATTCTGTACTCTCCCAGAACGGTACAACACACATTTTCTACTCTCCCAGAGCAGTCCCACACTCATTCTGTACTCTCCCAGAGCAGTCCCACACCCATTTTCTACTCTCCGAGAGCAGTCCCACACCCATTTTCTACTCTCCCAGAGCAGTACCACACCCATCCTGTACTCTCCCCAGTGAACTCACATACTCATCATTTACTCTCCCAGTGCACCCCCACACCCATCCTGTACTCTCCATGAGTAATCCAACACCCATTCTGTACTTTCCCAGAGCAGTCCCACACCCATTCTGTACTCTCCCAGAGCAGTCACACACCCATTCCGTACTCTCCCAGACCACTCCCACACCCATCCTTTACATTCCCAGAGCATTCCCACACCCATCCTGTACTAAACCAGAGCATTCCCACACCCATTCTGTACTCTCCCAATGCACTCACACACTCATCCTGTACTCTCCCATACCACTCTCACACTATCTTTTACTCTCCCAGACCACTCCTACACCTATAATGTACTCTCCCAGACCTCTCCCCCACCATTTCTGTACTCTCCCAGAGCAATCCCACACCAATTATGTACTTCCCCAGTGCACTCCCACTCCTAATCTGTACTCTCCCATAGCAGTCCCACACCCATTCTGTACTCTCCCAGGCCACTCTCACACCCATCCTGCACTATCCCTGTGCACTACCACTCTTATTCTTTAATCTCCCAGGCCACTCCCACACCCATCCTGTACTTTCCAAAGGGAACTCCCACACCCATTCTGTACTCTTTCTGAGCACTCCCACACCCATCCTGTACTCTCTCAGAGCAGTCCCACACACATCAAAAACTCTCCCAGAGCACTCGCATACAAATCATGTACTCTCCCAGTTCACTCCCATACCCATCCTGTACTCTCCCAGAGCACTCCAACGCCCGTCGTGTAGTCTCCAGCAGCCGTCCCACACTCATTTTGTACTCTTCCAGAGCAGTCCCACACGCATTCTGTACTCTTCTAGAGCAGTCCCACACCCATTCCGTACTCTCTCAGAGCAGTCCCACACCCATCCAATACTCTACCAGAGCACTTCCATACCCATCATGTACTCTCCCAGTGCACTACCACTCCAATCCTGTACTTTTCCAGACCACTGCCACGCCCATCCTATACTCACCCAGACCACTCCCACACCCATCCTGTACTCTCCAAGAGCAATCATACACTCATCTTCTACTCTCCCAGAGCAGTCTCTCACCCATCCTGTACTCTTCCACACCACTCCCACACCCATCCTGTACTCTCTCAGACCACTCAAACACCCATCCTGTACTCTCCAAGAGTAGTCATAGACTCATCCTGGACTCTCCCAGAGCAATCCCACACCAATTATTTACTCTTCCAGTGCACACCCACACTCATCCTGTACTCTCCGAGAGCACTCCAACACTAATCCTTTACTCTCCCAGAGCAGTCCCACACCCATTCTGTACTCTCCCAGAGCAGTTCCATAACCATTCTGTACTCTCCCAGAGCACTCCCACACCCATTCTGTTCTCTCCCAGAGCAGTTCCATAGCCATTCTGTATTCTTTCAGAGCAGTCTCACACCCATCCTGAACTCTCCCAGAGCACTCCCACACCCATCCTGCACTCCCAGAGCACTCCCACACCCATTCTGTACTCTCCCAGAGCAGTTCCATACCCATTCTGTACTCTCCCAGAACAGTCCCACACCCATTTTCTACTCTCCGAGAGCAGTCCCACACCCATCTTATACTCTCACAGAGCAGTCCCTCTCCCATCCTGTACTCTCCATGAGCAGTCCCACACCCATCCTGTAATCTACCAGAACACTCCCACACCCATCCTATTCTCTCCCAGAGCAGTCTCATTCCTATCCAGTACTCTCCCAGAGCAGTCCTACACCCATTCTGTACTCTTCCAGAGCAGTCCTACACCCATCCTGAACTCTCTCAGAGCAGTTCCACACCCATTCTGTACTCTCCCATAGCAGTCCCACACCGATCCTGTACTCTTGCAGACCACTCCCACACCCGTCCTGTACTCTCGCAGACCACTCCCACACCCATCCTGTACTCTCCCAGATCACTCCAACATCTATCCTGTACTCTCCCAGAGCAGTCCAACTCCCATCCTGTTCTCTCCCAGACCCCTCCCACACCCATCATGTACTCTCTCAGAGCAGTCCCACAACCATTCTGTACTCTCCCAGACCACTCCCACTCCCATCCTGTACTCTCCCAGAGCAGTCCCACACCCATTCTTTACTCTTCTAGAGCAGTCCCACCCATCCTGAACTCTCCCAGAGCACTCCCACACCCAACCTGTACTCTCCCACAGCTTTCCACACCCATCCTGTACTCTCCTATAGCAGTCCCACACCCATCCTGTACTCTCCCAGACCACTCCCACACCCATCTAAACCCATGCTGCCCTGGGTTATGTAACTGGTGGGTATCTAGATGGGTGGCGATCTTTTATGATATGGAACTTTAGCGTTATAGGCCTGTAATTCTTTGCTATTTCTTTACTGCCGCCTTTGTGGAGTGGGGCTATGTCTGTTGTTTTTAGTAACTGCGGGACGACCCCAGTGTCCATGCTCCCTCTACATAGGATGTTAAGGGCTCGTGTTAGGGGCTTTTGCAATTCTTGATGTACACGGAGTACCTTGAGTCTGGACCTGGGGCAGAGTGCATGGGCATATCATTTATCGCCTTTTTGAAGTCATTTGGCGTCAGGATAATGTCTGACAGGTTTGCCTCTACCAAATTCTGTATCTGTCTCATTAAAAATTCATTTAGGTCTTCGACTCTCAGTCGGGTTAGCGGCTCGCTAAAAACTGAGTCATATTGGGACATGAGTAGCTCCCTCATTTTCTTTTGTCACCTGTGTAGTACCCATCCCGTTTAAGTAGGGGCCCAATACTGGATGTTGTTCTCGACTTTGATTTGGCATAAGAAAAGAAATACTTTGGGTTTCTTTCGATTTCATTTATGGCTTTTAGTTCTTCCCGCGTTTGTTGACTCCTGTCAGATTCCTTTACCTTTAGTTCGATGTTTGCTATTTCTCTGACCAGTGTCTCCTACGTATTGCAGATATATTGGCCAGTTTTAGCCGCTCTGTTATTCTTTGCCTTCACTGTATGAGGAGCGCCTTTCTCTTTCTAGTTTACATCTTCTCCTTCTTTTCTTAAAGGAATAAGCCTTGAGCATGCCTCCAGGGCCACAGAGTTAATCTCTTCTAGACATAGGTTGGGATCTGTGGTGCTTATGCTATCTTACCAGTCTTTATCATTTAAGACTTGGCTTACTTGGTCCATCTCTATACTTTTGTTATTAAAGTTGAATTTGGTGAAGCTCCTCGCGACTCATCACATTTTGTCGGTCTGGGGCCCTGCGCATACATGTCTGAACCTCTATCATGTTGTGATCTGAGTATATTGGTTTTGATATGGTGACATTTCGTATCAGGTCATCATTGTTAGTGAAGATGAGGTCCAGTGTATTCTGCAATCTTGTAGGCTCTATTATTTGTTAGTTTAAGGTGAATTTGGTGCAAATATTTAAAAGCTCGTGCGTGTGGAAGTTTTCATCTGAGCTGCCTCCTGGTGTTATCTCTTCTACAACATTATTTGCTATGTTCCTCCATTTTAGGTGCCGTAGGTTGAAATTCCCCAGGAACAAGATGTTGAGGGCAGGGGCTGGAAGATTTTCCAGACAGTGGTCAATTTTCAAAAGCTGTTTTTGGAATTGTTGGGACGTTGCATCCGGGGGTTTGTATACAACCACAATGACCAGATTTTGGTCCTCGATCTTTACTGCCAAAACTTCAACTACATCTTTTGAGGCATTCAGTAGTTCTGAGCATATAAGTGACTCTGTGATATACAGGCCAACCCTTCCCTTTTGCCTGTTCACTCTGTCACATCTGTATAAGCTGTAACCTGGGATCCATATTTCGAGGTCCAAGTGATCATTTATGTGGGTCTCTGTGAAAACCGCGAACATTGCATTTGACTCTGTAAGCAGTCCACGGATGTAAGGTATTTTGTTGTTCGTTGCTGGCTTTAGACCCTGTATATTTGCGAAGAAGAATGTCGTCAGATCGGTGGCATTTGAGGGGAAGCTCTTTTTTTCCCGGCTCTAATATCTGTTGTTTTAGAGTGAAGGCCCTCGACTGTGATTCCACTACAGAAATGATCGGAGTTGGTGTACGATTTCTGTCATTTCCTGCCAGCTTTTTCCTTCATGGCTCTAAAAACCTCTCTCTGGAGTGGCTGTGGCTACTCAGGTTTTCCCATGGTCTGAATGTTTTGTATCTTCTTGTACCCTTTAGGTGGTGTGCCTGGCAATATAGGTTATAGCACTGTCTTTCCTGAACTGATGAGTGACACATTTCAGGGTGGAAAAGCTTACAGGAAGGAAGGTTGCATTTTCCTGTTGTCATATGGGCACGGCATTTTCTGGGGTGGTCAAAGTTGCATGTCCCATCTGTTTTCCCAGATATTCCAAGCCTGCAGATACCAAGTGCATAGAATTTGAATAGGCTTGGTTTCCGTTTGCATTTTTTTTGTGTGACTGTGTTCCCTATTGTATTCCCTACTGGTGCGTGTTTTCCTGTCTCATTTCCATCTTCAGTACTAGTACTAACAATGGAGCCTTCACCAGTTATTTCTGGAAATTTATCTTCACTTTTTCTAGGGGCATCCCCTTGTTTACTATCTCCCGTGGTATTGCTAGTTTGTAACATTGGTTTTCCATGTCCTTGTCTACTCCTGTTTCCCACTACAGCTCCTGTCTCCCCAGGCCACTAACATTCATTTCTCCACTCTTACAGTTACTGTTTATCAGGACAGCATCTGCACCAGGGGCGATAGCCCCATCCGGCCCAGACTTTTGATATTCCCATCTGTTATAGAATGCTTTCAGTTATAGAATTCTGGACGAAATACACACAACCAATGAGGTGAAGATGCTGTTAAGTGTACTAGATGCCTGAAAGGCGCTGGGACCAGACAACGTCTCTCTGTGGGTACGTAGAGCAGGAACAGAAATGCTACATGAGCCACTAACAACAATCTTCAACACAACCATTGAAATTGGGCAACTACGTGAGGTATGGAAGACGGCAAATGTAGTCCCAGTTTTTAAGATAGGAGACAGACATGAGGCATTAATTAAACTACAGAAGAGCATCACTGATGTGTATAGTACGCAAAGTCATGGAGAAAATTATCAGGAGATTAGTGCAAAAGCTAGAGGATCAGACATGCACAACAGGAAAGGGACTGCAATGGATCAAAGAATATCTGGCAGAGAGGCAACAACGAGTCATGGTATGTGACGAGGAGTCAAGAGTGGGTGCTTGTGATGTGCTGGGTTCCACAGGGGTCACTCCTAGGACCAGTGCTGTTTTTGGTATATGTGAATGACATGATGGATGGTGAGTAGAAAAATTCTCCGGAAAGGGGGGTATCAGCCCCCTCAGCTCCTTTCAACCCCCTGAGGGACTTGAGGGACTCAACCCTCCCGTAAGGGGAAATGGCATCTTGCTTCCTGATCAACAGTTTAATTTGAAGCAGATGTAGTACCAGCATGTACCAGATTGTAGTCACGAGTGACAGTGAAATGAGAAAAAGGACTCTCTTTACCTTGGCAGGGGAATTACAGAAAAACCCTGCATCACGTTATTTACAATGTGGGACAATAATGAACTGTCGACGATAGGTAGATACCAGGAAATCTATCATTTGTAATGAAACTATGACGATGGAAATCGTGCTGAAGTCAGTGATTAGGGCTACGTCCAGAGCGAAGCCCGCTGCAGGGATCAGATTGCTTTAAGAAACGGACTGGGAAACGCGTGACACGAGGGCATTGCCCTGAACCTTTTAATTGACAATCTCAACAATTCGTGGTAGAACTAATGACACAGTGAAGTGGGACAGGTCTTCCTATTGTGAAATACCATGAAGCAAAAACTAATCTTGATCCTGGTGTAGTGTAACAGTGTGTGTTGTGAACAATCTTGAGAGAGAGACAATGCAATTGTGAGACACTACTACTTCAATCAAGACAACGATACCGGGGTGACATTTTTCCTACAACACGCCAGGGAAAAGCTTGCATGTCAGATACAAATACCCAGGAAAGTCTAGTCAGTTACGCATCTAGTTAGGTCGTCTGCAGCAGATAGTTAGGGTGTATTGTGTCTAGATTTACTAATAAACTACGATATCCACGGGTCACTGAGCCCAAACAAGTAAGTGATTCATTCACCATTACGTTCAAGTGAAATGCTGAATTATACGCTCCTTTGGGGCAATTAAGTACTTAAGCTCACTTATCCTTCATCAGTTCCGGGTTGTAGAATAGCTGTTTCACGTCGGAGGAGCCGTTCTGGGTGCAACTGCACAACGGCTGAGACAGCACCGAAGCTAAGTATCTTTGATTCATGTATTTACCGATACATAGCTTAGTAATAATGTTCTCCGGGATAGACTCAAAAGTGTCCCCGTTTGCAGATGATGTGAAATTAATGAAGATAATTCAATAGGAGGCAGGACTACACAGAGACCTAGACAGGATACAAGCCTAGTCCAGCAACTGACTCCTCAAATTTAACCCCGCTAAATGCAAAGTCACAAAGATTGGGAAAGGGCAAAGAAGACCACAGACAGATTATAAGCTAGGTGGCCGAAGATTGCAAACCTCACTCAAGGAAAAGGATCTTAGGGTGAGTATAATACCGAGCACATCTCCTGAGGCACACATCAACCTGAAAAATGCTGCAGCATATGAGTGCCTGGCAAACCTATGAATAGCATCTCAGTACCTCAATAAGGTACTAAAACTGTCTTTTGTGTTGGACGAATAACTTGCCAGGTAGCGTAGAGGTAGCTGAGATATACGGCTGTACACTAGCTTTACTTAATACAATAACAATATCTTTATTTACTACAAGTACATGATATACACACCATAGCTCACATCAATGACATACTACTATATAGAAAGCCACTTGTTATGCTGAGCATTTCCCGCAAATTAGGTCAGTGTTGACCCAGGATGCAACCCACACCAGTAGCCTAACACCCAGGTACCCATTTTAAACTGATGGGTGAACAGGGACAGCAGGTGTCTTATAGAATCACGTCCCTAATGTTTTTCAGCCGTACCAGAGGAGATTCGAACCCGGACCTCAGTGTGTGAGCTGAGTGCGCTAGAGATCGAACTATGGGACACGTTCTTTATAGGAATAAAAGATTGACAGTGGCAGGAGTTACAAGGTCGCTGCTGGTGGGCCAGTGAGACCCAGGCCTGACCCTATGTGAGAGCACTCTCCCAGCACTCTCCCAGCACTCTCACTCACTCTCCCTACACTCTCCCTACACTCTCCCAGCACTCTCCTAAACTCTCCCAGCACCCTCCCAGCACTCTCCCTACACTCTCCCAGCACTCTCCATAAAATCTCCCAGCATTCTCACTACACTCTACCAGTACTCTCTCTACACTCTCCCAGCACTCTCCCTACACTCTCCTAGCACTCTCCATACACTCTCCAGCACTCTCCCTACACTCTACCAGCACTCTCCCTACACTCTCCCAGAAATCTCGATACATTCTCCCAGCACACTCCTTACA
>WNWK01059067.1:0-10285 GCA_009830355.1 Cherax destructor | reverse complement strand
CCCCGGGTACATCCGTTTTCCGGGGCTCAGGTCCCTTGAGCCTCTCGTCTGTCGCGACGCCGCGTAAAATACTATTGCATTGTTTTTTTAAGTACTAAAAATAATTTTGAATACCCTTTTTGGATAAATTAAAAGTTAATATCTACTTACAGCAGACAGCAGGTGTAAGGTGACTTAACCCCAAGGTACCTGCTTACTGCTGGGTGAACAGTGACAGCCGATGTAGGTGAATAGCACCCAGGTGCCTATTTACTGCGGGGGAACAGTGAGACAGGTGAAAGTGACTAACACCCGGGATATTCACTGCTAGTTGTCAGTGGTGTGTCCCCTCCAGTGACAGCGGAGCACTGCCAGGTGTCTGGGAGAGGATTTCCATTTCTTGCACCTCTTGTGTTTCACTGCTGATTTCTTTGTAGATTCTGCTACGGGTGAGCATGACGATCATGTACATGGTGGGGTGTTTTCTTGAGACTGTGTTAGTGGAAGGTGAGACAACTGTACCTGGAGATTACCTGGAAGAGTTCCTTGGGTCAACCCTCCCGCGGCCCGGTCTGTGACCGGGCCCATAGTGCCACTCCTCTTCCACTGCCTTTTCCAGCTCCACGGATATGTCCGTGTTGTTCATGATCTGGCAGCACTTGTCAGGTGCAGTACAGTCTGATTATTAGCTGCACCAAACTATGATGGAGAAAATTTTGACTCGGTATCGGCAGAGGGAAACCCCGCTGGTAGGTTTTGGGAGAGTAACGTCGATGTATGTTGAGAAAAAAACACACAACAGACAATGCGATCCTTTATTATAATTTTGCCACAATGGGGTTTATCGTCATAAACAAATCTGAGTAAAAATTGCATGGTATATAGATATAGGTGGCAACAGGTGAGAATTTTGGGTGGGTTTGGGATTTGAGAGGGACAAGCACGGACGGGCGAGGTGTAGTGTTATGTAGGATAACAAGGAAGAAGTTTTGTGACAAGGGGTTTAGCGATGTTGTAGAGCCGTTCTTTGAAAAAATGATATATATATATATATATAATTGATGCTTCCAGGACTCTGTGGTACTGAGTGTCGTCTTCCTGGTGATGAGTTTTGCGTTTCTGTAGTTGATTAAATGGCTGTAGAAGTTACGATGTAGAATGCAGATATTCTTTAAATCTTCTGTTCTACCTGCGTATTGCTCTTCTGAAATGCGTCTCTGGATGTCTCGACCACGTTGCAAGGGATTATGTATACCCCTGCAGAGGATTGAACCTTGTGGTGTCTCTTACTGGTAATGTCCTTGATGGTGGTGGATGTGGAGGTGGATACTTGGAATGCAGTATATTTGAAAAGATGTTGGAAATGTGTTTGGCAACGGAGTTGGTGGGGAGGACTGTGTATCTCCTCTTGGCAATACCTTGTCTGGGCGAGTTGATGTTATATTCCCGGTGTTTACAGTCTCTAATGAAGTAAAAAAAACAGTGAAGTTTAAAAATACTTGTTCGATGAGGAAGCATTCTTCCTTAAATAATTCATTGTTACAGATTTGGAGTGCACGAAGGAAACAACCTATGATTACACCATGTTTAGTTTTGGTGTTGTGGTGAGAGTAGAAGTGGAGAAGATTGTGTTGATGCAGAGAACATAAAAAAAATTAAGTGTTGTCACCTTTTAGTGAGAACTGGATTGAGGGCTCGACCTGGTTGAGCTTGTGTTGGAGAGCGTGAACGTTGAAGCGTCTGGGAGTTATCATGAGAATGTTGTCAGCATTACATTGTGACCAGCTCTAGTTCATTACCGCTGTAACTCCTTTTTAAAGAGGGCTCCTTGTCGAGGCAAGAGGCTATCGGTCTGAGGATGGACCTCTTGGTCTTCTTCCTCAGACCGAACCTAATTACCCCCAATCCCCCTCCCTTTCCCATCTTCCCCATCCTCCCTTTTCCTTTCCTCCTCCTCCTCTCATCCTCCTTTATTCCCTTCCCATTTTTACCCTGGGAGCTTCTCTTCACAGGCATTCTAGTTCCTAGGTAGGGAAAGGATACTGTGGTCCATCCCATTCCGTTGAGGTTCTTGGCGGTGGTGTAGTTTGCCGTGGAATCTGGATCGCCTGGGGATGTCCCGATCCCTCTCCGGTCTCCCGGGGGGTGGCTTTGGGTGTCTTTCGAGCGACAGGTGTATCTCTGGAGGCCACTTTTCGGATTCCATTAATGGTGGTCAAAGGAGGTATGCTTTGTGGCAGGTATCCAACCACCCTCTCTTTTGTCCGCCGAGGTGGCTCGGTGGATGTGAGGTTGGTTGCTATCACGGATTGCTGGTTTACTGGCATGAAGGGTAGGGTATGGCACGGGTTCCATGCAGCATCTGCACTACTTGTGGTGTTCAGGTCCTCTTGGGTGCGGAGGGGGATTTACGCCCCTTTCATTCCTCCTAGGAGATATTCCTCCACATTTCCCCCTTTTTTTATTCTTTTTATTTATTTTTATTTTCTTTTCTTCTTTCTTTTTTTTTCTTAAAATCAAAAAGAAAGAAGTAACCTAACCATGGCCGACCCAATCCATGAACCTACTACCCCCGTGCCCCTTCCTGATACCGCACCCAGTTCTGACCCTACCTCATTAATGGACAACTCTTCGGACACCTCCAATACCCCTGTACCTCTTGCTGGTGCCAGTTCGTCACCTGCTTCAGGTACCAGGGTTCCGACCGGCCCTTTTGACACGTCTGACCTTCGCTCTTCTCTGACCTTGATTCCGGCTTCTCCCTCTATGGTGCGGCAATTTTCGGATTGCTCGCCCGTCCCATGTCGGACCACCTCCGCTCCCACATCCAAACGACCGAGACCCTTACATGACGATTTGACACTTCCTTCTCATTCATCTCAGAAACGACCAGCTCATCACACACTCCCCTTAAACACTTTGTTTCACACTACTCAATGGACAAAGTTTTTCACTCTATGACCGACTTCTCCTAATACCTATCTTTCCGATCATAGTGTTGGTAAAGCTCTTCTACACCATGTAGGTAAAGATATCTCATTTCACGCTCTCAAGAGCGGCACTCCCATCATCACGGTCCAGAATGCTGGCCAAGCTAGCGATCTTTCTCTCCTTACGTCCATAGATACTATTACTATCATTATTGACAAACATCATTCTCTCAATTCCTGTAGTGGTACTGTCATTTTACCCCACACCATTGTCCAACGGAATTTCCAGACATGTGGTGATGACATCCTGGAGCTCCAAGACCTCCCTATCCTCAAAGTTGACACTTTTGTCCTTTCATGCTCGTAAGCGAAGACGTTATCCTTGCAATATAGATCGTTTAACATTTGACTGCCGTGAACTTCCACCCTCGTGCAGGTCACTGGTTATAAGTTCGAAAGATGACCCCTACACCGCAACAGTGTAGAAACTGCTGGTGTTTTGGTCATCCAGTGAAATATTACAGGTCCATGGCCGAATACCCAGTCTGTGGTGCCGACGACCATGCCAGTCCTTCTTGTAATCTACCTCCATCTTGCCTTAACTGTCATGAGGCACATCCATTGTACTCTCGCCGTTGTCAGGTTTACTTGAATGAGTGGGAAATCCGTTGTCTCAAAGAGGGGAAAGGCTTCTCATATGCTATGGCCGTCTCTAATCTACATCTTCAAGGGAGACTTCCCCGTATTTCCTATTCTCGCATTGCTAAACGTTCCCCCACTTCTGGGGTCCCAACTTCCGTGGCTTCCTCTGTGGTCGCCCCATCCTCAGTCACCACTGTCTCGAATCCTTTTGCTGTTCTTGGCTCTGAGGTCCCTACCTCGGCATCCCATACTGTCCACACCCCTTCCTCTACTGTGAGGGAAAAGTCCATAGATAGGAGTGATGAAAGTGTGAAGGTATGTAGAGTGATGGTTGAGTGGTAGTTTGCTGGTTAAGGTGGGGTGAGTGTCTCGCTACTGCTATACCCCCCCCCCTTTTTCACCCGGTGAGAGGTGTAATGCTAGGCTTCGGCTGCCGGTTGAAATCACTTGACTGACCATGCTCGATCCCACTGTAAGTACTTCTCGGCTGCTCGTATCTTCATTATTTTATGTGTAAGAGCTTCACTCTAATTATTTTTGGAGCTTCACTCATGTTTAAAAACTTTCACTTCTGCTATGTCCTGCCTTGGTTTTTGGTAGAGTTAATTATTACAGTTCGCCATTTCTTTTAAAGGCCGTATGCCTACTATGTAAATTAATGCTAGTGTGGTGAGTAATTATTGTGGTTTCATTTACAGTCCGCTCGGATCATCGGATTCAAGGCTGAGTGGGTGGCCGGCGTAATCACTAATTGAGAAACAGAGTTACCTCCACCATTCCTGCACTACCACCAGTAGTACCTCAGTACCCACTAGAAACATCAGGCAACTGGACGTCACTAGGGGACAACTTTCAACTGAGTCCCTGACATCATCTGTGACATTGTAACAGTTTGGAAGACTGTTGGATGTGTGGAAAACATCGAGGCAACAACAACAATACCACCACCACGAAGTTATCGAATAGATTCATTGCTTCAGTGATACGACCACAGCTGTAAATATTTAGCTTTGAATCACATATATCTTTTTGTTTTCATTTTTCATTTTTCTTTAATATAGGATTATTATAATCATATTTACTTATTTATTATTTAAATTTCATTCTATTAAAATAGTGTTTATTTTTCTTGTTATTAGTCTTTTTCTATTATACTTTTCCTGAGAAGATTGGCGACAACCTTCACATCTACTCACTTGCACAGTTCTGTGTCTACACGCCCTCGTCCACCACCCAATCCTCACCGCCCCCCTTCTCATAAGTCCGGCAAAAAAATCCCCATTACCAGGTTCTTCATCTCCGACTAGTTCTATAATGTGTGTGGAGGTTCATTCTCCTCCTTGTTCAATAGATTCATTCCCCGTGACCTCCCAAGTTTCTTCCTTGACTGCCCCCCTCCAGGTTGCTTCCACTCTTGTCCTCTCCCAAGCCCCTTCGACAGTCTCCTCTTCCATCTCCTCGCCCTCTACTTTAGTACCATCTATAGTCTCCCAGATTGTTGCTCACCCTCCTCCTTTCATCTCTAATGTGGTCCCACATCCTGCATCTTTGACTTCCGAAACACTGGAAGCTATCGCAGGATTTATTGCAGAAACTGAACCGTTGATGGACACCGCTCCACCTCCGGTTCCACCTCCTCTCTCTTCTGTCTACACCCCTCCTTCCTTCACAGCGTCCCCCTCCTTCTCTGATCACAAGTTTTCCTCTGCCTCCACAAATTGACTTTTCTAACCCTAGTCCATAGATACCTCTAACTTCGACTTGTATCTTTCTCTCTCCATACATCATGGCTTATTTGCAGTGGAATATATGAGGCCTCAGGGGTAACTGGGGTAAGCTTCAGGTGATGCTCTCCCAGTTTTCCCCTGTTGGGGTCTGTTTGCAAGAACCCAAATTACAGTCCGCTGTTATCCGGCCCTTTTCGGGCTATGATTTGTTATATTCATCAGATTCTTTTTCCGATGGAACCTTTAACAAAAGTGCTCTTCTTATATGCACTGGTATTCCATACCATCAGCTCTATGTGCGTTCTTCTCTACATTACACTGCAGCCCATATCCACTTGAATAAGTGGTATACACTATGTTCTTTATATCTCTCCCCTTCGCTGGCATTGTCTATCCCAGATGTTGATTTTCTGGTTTCTTCCTTGCCGCCACCCCTTCTATTACTTGGCGATTTTAACGCACACCATTTTCTCTGGGGAGGGTCGCACTGTGACTCCCGTGGCATTCAGTTGGAGACATTTCTTGCATCTCTCCCCTCCATGTTTTAAATACGGGTACTCCTACCCATTTTGATCCTCGAACTCATTCTTTCTCTTGCATCGATCTCTACATCTGCTCTTAACTGTCCTCGACTTCACCTGGTCTGTCCTCCCGGACTTACATGACAGTGATCATTTTCCAATCATCCTTAAGTCCCCTTCGTATTCTCCACCTCCTCGTTCTCCATTGATGAGGTTTTACATCTCTTTTCGTCCTCCATCTTCACAGCAGCTTCGCATTCTATCCCCCAAACCTCGGGCAAGTATTCTCAGAAGTGTGGGCCTTGGTGGTCTCCTGCTTGTGCTCGGGCAGTATGTTTGAAACGTGCTGCATGGGGCGGTATCGGTATAACAGAACCATAGAGACTCCTTGATTTTAAGCAGAGGAGAGCAATTGCTCGCTGTGTCATATGCGACGCTAAACGCACTTGCTGGCGGGATTACGTTTCCACCATCACTTCGGCTTCCTCGATGAGTGCAGTCCTTAAGAAAGTGCGGAAATTGAGTGGTAAATTCTCCCCCGATACACCTGTTTTTCAGGTTGCCGGTGTCGATATAGAACACCCTCTTGCCATTGCCACTGAAATTGGTAATCATCTGGTTCGCATTTCTCAGGGGCTCCATCTATGCCCCTCGTTCCTTTCTTCTAAGTCTGCCAGCGAGTTAAAACCCTTAGATTTTTCTTCTCTCAGAGAAGAATCTTATAATGTGCCTTTTACCCTTCTAGAATTGGAGGCAATACTCTCTGCTTGCCGAACATCGGCAGCTGGGCCAGACGGCATACATATTCGTATGCTACAGCATTTACATCAGTCTGCTCTTACTGTCTTCTTACAACTCTTTAATCTTATATTTCCTCAAGGAGTTCTTCCAGCTGTGGAAGTCTGCTATTGTTCTCCCTTTTTCCATACCGGGTACTATGGGACGTGATACCTCCCACTATCGTCCCATCACTCTTACCAGTGCAGTTTGCAAGGTGATGGAACGTCTAGTTAATAGACGTTTGATGTGGTATTTAGAGACGCACAATAGTCTCTCCCCTAGTCAATACGGCTTTCATAAGGGCCGTTCTGCCATTGACCCCTTACTGCGCTTGGATACGTATATTCGTAATGCCTTTGCTAATAACCACTCGGTTATCGCCATCTTTTTCGACCTTGAGAAGGCTTATGACACAACTTGGAGGTATAATATCTTGGCCCAGGCCCAATCCTTAGGCCTCCGAGGCAATTTATCATTTTTCCTTAAGGCCTTCTTAACTGAAAGACATGTCCGGACTTTGTCCAAGCTGAAGGTGCTGACTGCCACCTCATTGCAGTTTCCCTCCAGCATGCCGTCAACCGGGTTTCCGATTGGGCCACCATGCACGGGTTTAAATTTTCTAGTGGCAAAACTCATCAAATTACATTTACTAGACGTTCAGTGGTCTCTGATCATCCATTGTATCTATACGGCTCACGTATCCCAGAACGTGATACAGTGAGGTTTCTCGGCCACCTGTTTGACCGTCGATTGTCCTCGAAACCTCACATTACCTCTCTGAAGGCAACTTGTCATAGCCGGCTGAACCTCCTAAAAACCCTCGCACCTCTTTAATGGGGGGCTGATCGTAGAACTCTCCTTTGCCTGCATTCAGCCCTAATTTTATCGAAAATCGATTATGGTGACCAGATATATTCGGCAGTCGTCCCTGCTACTCTTTCCAGCCTTAATCCCATCCATCACCAGGGATTGCATTTATGCCTTGGTGCATTTCGTTCTTCCCTGGTTGAGAGCCTCTATGTAGAAGCAAACATTCCATCCTCGTCCGATCGTCGTGATGCACATTGCATTCACTATTATGTTCGCTCTCATGACCTCCGTAATCCTTCCATGTATAGGATTGTCACAGATGTTATTAGACGCTCGTTATTTGTTTACTTCGTCTCTTTTCTCTTCGTCTACATTCAGCTACCATCTCTATATGTTCATGTGAGATCTCCCTTTCCCTACCCCTTGGAAAGTTCCTGCTGTCCGTGTCTGTTCTATTCCTCTACCTTGCGCGAAAGCCCAACTACCTACGGCGGCTATTTGCTCTTTTTTTCTAGACCACTTCCATTCTCATTCCCATGCCATCGCAGTATACACCGATGGTTCAAAGTCATCTGACGGTGTCGGATTCTCAGCAGTATTCCCGGACAGCGTCGTGCGAGGGCATCTGTTATCCTCGGCTAGCATATTTACGGCTGAATTGTATGCCATTCTTGTGGCACTTATCCATATTGCATCTATGCCTGTGTCACCATTTGTGGTCATTTCAGACTCCCTCACTGCTTTACAGGCTATCCGTAAAATTGATACACCTCACCCCTAGTTCTTTGTATCCAACTTTGGTTATGCCATATCTCTAGCAAGCACAAAGATATTGTTTTTTGTTGGGTCCCTGGTCATGTTGACGTACAGGGCAATGAACAGGCAGACACTGCTGCGCGGTCAGCAGTACACGACCTTCCAGTTTCATATAGAGGTGTTCCATTCATGGACTATTTTGCGGTCATTGCTACCCACCTTCGCACCCGTTGGCAACAACGCTGGTCTGACCTGCTAAATAACATACTTCATTCTATTAAACCGAGTATAGGTTTCTGGCCTTCTTCTTGTCACCAATGTCGAGGTTGGGAGACTACACTCCCGTTTTTGCATCGGCCACAGTCGTCTTACTCACGGGTATCTCATGGAGAGGCTCCCTGTCCCTCTCTGTGAGCGTTGTTGGGTTCCAGTATCTGTTCGCCACATTCTGTTGGACTGCCAACTCTATCAACGAGCACGCAGAATTTACCTCCAACGTAGTCTTCACTCTGCTGCCCTTTCTTTACCTTCCCTTCTTTCTGATGGGCCCTCCTTTAATTCTGACTCTCTCATTGACTTTTTGACAAACTCACAAACTACACAAACTCTGAAAATTATACCTCTAGCACTTCCCTCAGTCTCTTCTACCTCGATCTCTTGCTACCCTCTATCCCTGCACTATCCACTACCCTTCTGTACTTCATTCTCTACTAATCATCCCTCTCCCTCTTACAACCCATTCTCCCTGCATCCTGCCCTGACCAGCTGCGCTGTATAACCCCTGTGGTTTAGCGCTTCTTATGATTATAATAATAATACTGCTGTAACTTGTTCAGCTATCAAAACTTTGGAGTCCAGTCCCTGGACCAATTATGTACCTCTGTAATCTTTTGACTACCACCCACAGAATGGGTGTGGGGTGCATAATAAAGATATTAAACTAACTGAAAGAGGAAAATCGCTTGGCTTCTAATGCTCCAAGTATAGGTTCGCCAGTACGGCACTAAGTGGCGAATCCATGGATAGTCCAAAAGTCTCCCGAAAAGATGATTTTCAAAGAGAAACATGTAGAGCCAGCACACAGTTCAACAAGGTCGATGAAATAGCTGGCTGGAACAAGGTCAAGTGAGTCGTCAATTTTCCGGTGCAGATCAATGGCTTTTGTAGTAGGTTCCTTGGTAAATAGGGATGTTACGTCTAGGCTAGAGAGCTTCTTGTTCCTGATGTTAATGTTGCAGCTGCAATTGGGGAGATCTCCAGTGTGTTTAAGATGTGCTCAACTGGATTGTGCCCAAGAGTTTAGAAATGTGTTTAGCAAGAATCCTCGAGAGTTGGTGGGGAGCACTGGCTATTCCAGAGGAGATGGGACTCAGTGGAATTCCTGGCTTCTGAGTTTTTAGCAGGACGTACATTATGGTGGGTCTGGGGTTGCTGGGAATGGTGTGCAACCCCAGACCTGCCATGTCAGACAGAGGTGTACTGTGAGGTGTAGGAGGAAAGCTGACTTATACAAGGCTTGTTTCCTTGCTGGGTATTGAATCTATATTGTCTGTGTCTGTCTGTCCCTCTTGCATAGCTCTCCAACACAAGCCCCCAATCCAGTTCACACTAGAACAAGAAGAAGTCGACGACACTCTTCCTTTCCTGAAGTTCTTCTCTGCAAAGCTGAACACGAATTTCGTGGTGGTGCTCTCCTTTGCTGATTAAGATTAAGATTATTTTATTTCTCTGTAAAGATTACAATGTGTGGTTTACATTTAGAAGACAATAATTACAAAGATGGTCATTAGCATGCCTAGCATGCCTGAGCATGCTAGGCATTTCGGCAGACTTAATAGTACTTCTTTATCTATATTACAAATTACATATGAATACAAATTTCAAATGATTAAATAGGTTTACAATAGTGAGGTAGTTCAGACTAATTAGATTGCATTTAGATTGTATTACAAATTACAAATGAATACAAATTTCAAATGATTAAATAGATTTACAATAGTGAGGTAGTTCAGAATATTTAGATTGTAAAATTAGTAATGAGAATGGTTTTGTCTTGGCATGTTACATAGTTTCTATTATTCAATTATCTTTACTTCTGAGAGTTTACAGTTTAGCTTGTCGTTACACATCTATAGTAATG
>WNWK01059066.1:0-10285 GCA_009830355.1 Cherax destructor | reverse complement strand
CCAGGAAGTTATAGATGCATCTACCAACTTTCCATGTTATTCCTTTATCATGCATTTTGTGCACTATTACACCATGGTCACACTTGTCAAAGCTTTTGCAAAGTCTGTGCATACTACATCAGTATTTTGTTTACCCTCTACAGCATCCAGGACCTTATCATAGTGATCCAGTAGCTGGGACAGGCAGGAGTGACCTGCTCTAAACCTATGTTGCCCTGGGTTGTGTAATTGATGGGTATCTAGGTGGTTGGCAATCTTGCTTCTTAAAACCATCTCAACGATTTTTATATGGGATGTTAGTGCTATCGGTCTGTAGTTCTTTGCAGTTGCTTTATCACCACCTAAAAAAAAACAAGTTTATCTTTTTAACTTTAGTAATGTATACAGGAGAAGGGTTACTAGCCCCTTGCTCCTGACATTTTAGTCGCCTCTGATGACACGCATGACTTACGGAGAAAGAATTGTGTTCCACTTCCCCATGGAGATAATATGAATATATGATAAATTAGTAAATAAATAACTACTGTCACTGAATAAGTAAATAAACAAATAATTAATGTAACTAAATACCAGTACTGAAAAGTAAATAAATTAATACAAGTTTATCCTCTCAATAAATGTACAGTACTGTAAGTCCTTAACTTATGAACACATTCAGAATCTTCTGTCCTGTGTATAATATTATTATTATATCATTATTGTGTATAATATCATTATTACAGCCTCTCCTCATTAGCGACGTACTCGTTTACCGACAACTCGGACTTACGACGGTTTGCTTACATTCTCCACCGCGCTCTCCATTATGTTTGGAAACTTTCCAAAATTTCAAGTGTTTTAAAGTTATTTCATATTTTATATATACAGTGGGCCCTCGACTTTCAGTCATAATCCATTCCAGGAGCTAGACCTTAACTCAAATTGCTTGAAAGTCGAAACCTTATTTCCCATAAGAAATAATGTAAATACAATTAATCTGTTCCACCCAAAAATATTCACAAAAATTCATTTTTTTAAAGAATAAATACTATAGTTTTACATACACAAAACAATTATAAAGTAATAAATTTATAATTAAACATTTAAAATAATATTTACTTACCTTTATTGAAGAGAGTTGCTGGCATCTGGAAGATAGGGAGGAGAGTGAGGGAGGGCTTAGTGTTTAGAAGGGGAATCCCCACTCCCTGCCTTCCTGCTACACTCCCTGCATGCCTGCTACACTCCCTGCATGCCTGCTACACTCCCTGCATGCCTGCTACACTCCCTGCATGCCTGCTACACTCCCTGCATGCCTGCTACACTACTTGCATGCCTACTACACTCCCTGCATGCCTGCTACACTCCCTGCATGCCTGCTACACTCCCTGCATGCCTGCTACACTCCCTGCATGCCTGCTACACTCCCTGCATGCCTGCTACACTCCCTGCATGAATGCTACACTCCCTGCATGAATGCTACACTCCCTGCATGAATGCTACACTCCCTGCATGAATGCTACATTCCCTGCATGCCTGCTACACTCCCTGCATGCCTGCTACCACTGGGGTGCCACTAGGAGCTTCTTTGGACCCATGGTGACTTATTTCACAGTGACAATCACTAAACCAGCAATAAACAGAATAAATTTATTGTGAAATGTTTGAAAGAGTGCACGGGATAATGTTCTCTCACTGGTAAACAACGCTAGACTGGCGTCCTGTGCGGCGAGGTGCACAAGCGCAGGCGGGTGGACAGGTCTGGTATGGACCAATAGTCGAGGGAATGACCGATAGACGAGGAAACATTGACCGAAAAGCGCTCGAAACTTGAAATCACCGATAGTCTGAATCACCGAAACCCGAGGGACCACTGTACAGTGGTACCTCAACTTACGAGCAGCTCCCAACTCGAACAATTATGTAAGTGTATTTCTGTAAGTGCTTTTGTAAGTGTAATTTTGGGGGTTTGAAACAGATTAATCTAATTTACATTATTCCTTATGGGAACAAATTCATTTGGTATTGGCACTCAAACAGCCTTCTGAAACGAATTAAGCTCATAACTCGAGGTACCACTGTACAGTGGACCCTCAGTTTTCGTACAGCTCCCAACTCGAACAATTATGTAAGTGTATTTTTGTAAGTGCTTTTGAAAGTGTATTTTTGGGGGTCTGAAATGACTAATCTAATTTACATTTGTCCTTATGGGAACAAATTCGTTCGGTAACGGCACTCGAACAGCATTCTGGAAAGAACTATCGACGAAAACCAAGGGTCCACTGTATTCTGATAATTATACAATATAAAACGCTTAGATAGGAATAGAAAAGGTGGTGGTGTATGTGCCTACATAAGGAACGAATTAACCTATAATCCAAGACCTGACTTAAATGACAATAAACTGGAGATTCTATGGTTTGAGGTGTTGCTTCCCAAGACCAAACCCATCTTAATAGGAACTAGTTACCGCCCTCCCACCCATGACCAGTTCTTAGAGGACTTTCCGAGAGTCTTGTCCGGACTTGATAACAATGTGGAGACAGTAATACTGGGAGACTTCAACATCTGTTTTCAACAGCAAAATAACGGGCTATGTAAAAGGTATAAGCAAATTCTGGATTTAAATAGTTACACTCAACTAATTAATACACCAACCCGGATCACACAGTTCTCAGCCACCCTAATTGACCACATACTTTGTAACCGCCCTGAGAACATTAGTCAGTCGGGCGTCATTACCACAGGCCTTAGTGATCATTTCATCATTTACTGTACCAGGAAAATCACTAGGGAACAGATAGGCCTACACAGGACAATAAAAATTAGGTCAACTAGAAACTACAGTAAAGAAACACTGGTAAAAATTCAAAACAATGTTCACTGCCATCCTTGATAATATTGCACCAGTTAAAGAGGTTAGGATTAAATGAAGAACTGAACCCTGGATAACTACTGAGATATTAGATAATATGAAATTCAGAGACCAGTTGATAAAAAAATTTAAGGCAAACAGACAGGATATTGCAGCACTAAATGAATTCCAAAGGGTGAGGAACAGAGTGCAGAGGCTTATAAAAGGCACAAAGGCAAGGAACTATTGCTCAAAAATCGAAGCGTACAAGAATAACCCTAGATAGATCTAACATAGTACTAAATGTCGATAACGAGGTATGCCACGAAACAACTAAAGTGGCAAATTATTTTAATTCATACTACACAACTGTCGCATCAACACTAGTAAGTAAGCTACCAGCTGCATCAAATACCTTTAACACAGACTCTGATAAGTTTAAAACATACTATACCAATAAAGGGGTAACTGCAAACAGTTGTTGACTAATAAGTGTATCTCATGACTTCGTGCAAAAAGAACTAAGCAGGTTAAACCCAACTAAGAGCACCGGCCCAGATAGCATCCTGTCTAAGTTCCTAAAAGATGGTGCCTCTGAACTGGCAATCCCCATTGCTCACATAATAAATTTGTCCATCACCACTAAAACAGTACCAGAGGGGTTTAAGGAGGCCAGAGTTACTCCTATCTTCAAGAAAAATAGTAGATCTGATGTCAGCAACTACAGGCCTGTTAGTATACTCAGTGTAATATCCAAAATTCTAGAGAGGGCGGTGTACTGTCAAGTAGTTAAGTATCTTAATGACAACAACATTCTTCATAGTTACCAATCAGGCTTTAGGAACTCTTACTCAACCAACACCTCCCTAATTAATCTGATGGATTACATGAGAACTGAAATGTCAATAGGGAACCTCATAGGAATGGTAACTTTAGACTTGCAAAAGGCCTTCGATACTGTCAACCACAATGTATTATGTAAGAAACTTCAAGCTATCGGTATAGGTTCCATAGA
Source organism: Cherax destructor (assembly GCA_009830355.1). NCBI lineage: Eukaryota > Metazoa > Arthropoda > Malacostraca > Decapoda > Parastacidae > Cherax > Cherax destructor. The sequence continues at coordinate 6,437 of WNWK01059066.1, read as the reverse complement.
CTGGTTTAAGTCCTATCTTAACAATAGGAAACAAACTGTCAAAATCAACAAAACAGAATCAGAACCACTGCCGACAGCATGTGGAGTTCCCCAAGGTAGTATTCTGGGTCCCTTATTATTCCTGTGTTATGTAAATGACATGCCCATCAGTGTCAAGTGCAAACTCCTACTGTATGCAGATGACAGTGCTCTGTTAGTGTCAGGTAAAGACCCACAAGATATAGCTAATGTATTAACACTGGAACTGGAGTCCTGCAGCAAATGGTTAGTAGACAACAAACTATCATTACACCTTGGGAAAACAGAAGCCATACTCTTTGGCATGAAATATAAACTGAGAAGGGTAAATAATTTTAATGTCCGGTGTAATGGGGAATCCATCACTTCAGTTTCCTCAGTAAAATATTTGGGAATCCCCTTTGACCCATGCATGTCAGGAGAACTGATAGGGAACAGTGTAGTAAAGAAAGCGAATGCCAGACTGAAGTTCCTCTACAGACAAGCACAGTATCTACCTACTGAGGCTCGCAGGACCCTATGTCTAGCCTTTATACAATGTCATATGGACTACACTTGCTCTTCATGGTACTCTGCCTTGACATAAAAAACTGAAAGATAAACTGCAAATCACCCAGAACAAAATGGTAAGATTCATCCTGGACCTGGGACCAAGAGAGCATGTAGGCCAGGATGAATTACAACAATTGGATATGCTGAATATTGAAGACAGAGTAAAACATCTTAAATTGAATCAAGTTTATAAAGTTGCTCACAAAGTGTCCAGAATATCTTGCTGCCAATTTTGTCAAGGCTGGGAACCAAAGCAGACATAGTACTAGGGGGAGAGAGCACAACTTTGTAGTACCCACAGTCACTGGCCAGGCTTTAAACACCTTTTATTGTACAGCAGTAAAGGAATGGAACAGACTGCCTGCACATGTCAAAGCCAGTCATAGCATGAGCCAGTTCAAGAAGAGACCCAAAAGATACCTAATGAATGTAGCGACAGAAAGGTACCTAATGAATGTAGCGACAGAAAGGGAGGAGAATAATTTTTTATTTTTTTTTTAGCTAACACACATGTAAATGTAAATAACTCTTTTTACCTTATTCCTAGTATATATTCTTTATAATATAATAACATAGATCTCCTACAGTGTATAATATTAAGGTATTAAATGGACCCCCATGGAAATAAGTCACTCTGTCTGACTTTTTTGGGTTATCCTAGGTTCTCTACACATATGCTGCTATGTATGATGATCTATGTAACTGTATTTGTGTATACCTGAATAAACTTACTTGTACCTAAGTAAACTTACACACTGTGCTGGCGTGCAGGTACACATTAAAATCACTAGGACTGTCTTATTAGTCTTGAAGATGCCGTATTAATAATGATAATAATAATAGGTGTAGGTTGGTAGACAGCAACCACCCAGGGAGGTACTACCGTCCTGCCAAGTGAGTGTAAAACGAAAGCCTGTAATTGTTTTACATGATGGTAGGATTGCTGGTATTTTTTTTTCTGTCTCATAAACATGCAAGATTTCAGGTATGTCTTGCTACTTCTACTTACACTTAGGTCACACTACACATTCATGTACAAGCATATATAAACACACCCCTCTGGGTTTTCTTCTATTTTCTTACTAGTTCTTGTTCTTATTTCCTCTTATCTCCATGGGGAAGTGGAACAGAATTCTTCCTCCGTAAGCCATGCGTGTCGTAAGAGTCGACTAAAATGCCGGGAGCAAGGGGCTAGTAACCCCTTCTCCTGTATATATTACTATATGTAAAAGGAGAAACTTTCGTTTTTCCTTTTGGACCACCCCGCTTTGGTGGGAAACGGCCGACGTGTTGAAAGAAGAAAGAAAGAATAATAGGTGTAGGTTGGTAGACAGCAACCACCCAGGGAGGAACTACCGTCCTGCCAGGTGAGTGTAAAACGAAAGCCTGTATTTGTTTTACATGATGGTAGGATTGCTGGTGTCTTTTTTCTGTCTCATAAACATGCAAGATTTCAGGTACGTCTTGCTACTTCTACTTACACTTAGGTCATGCTACACATACATGTACACGATTATGTATACACACTCATCTGAGTTTTCTTAGATTTTATCTTAATAGTTCTTGTACTTATTGCTTTTCCTTTCATATCCATGGGGAAGTGGAATAAGAATCTTTCCTCCGTAAGCCATGCGTGTTGTAAAAGTCAACTAAAATGCCAGGAACAATGGGCTAGTAACCCCTTTTCCTGTATAGATTTACTAAAAAGAAAAAGAAGAAAACCGTCAAAGTGGGATGTTTGAATGTGCGTGGATGTTGTGCGAATGATAAGAAAGAGATGATTGTAGATGTTATGAATGAAAAGAAGCTGGATGTCCTGGCTTTAAGTGAGACAAAGCTGAAGGGGGTAGGAGAGTTTCAGTGGGGAGAAATAAATGGGATTAGGTCAGGGGTTTCAAATAGAGTTAGAGCTAAAGAAGGATTGGCAATAATGTTGAATACTAATTAGTTATGACAGGTAAAGAGGGAATATAAATGTATAAATTCAAGGATTATGTGAAGTAAAATAAAGGTTGGATGTGAAAAGTGGGTTATAGTAAGTGTTTATGCACCTGGAGAAGAGAGAAGTGTAGAGGAGAGAGAGAGAGATTTTGGGAAATGTTGAGTGAGTGTGTGGGGACTTTTGAACCAAGTGAGAGAGTAATTGTGGTTGGGGATCTTAATGCTAAAGTGGGTAAAAATGTTGTGGAGGGAGTAGTAGGTAAATTTGGTGTGCCAGGGGTAAATGTAAATGGGGAACCATTAATTGAGCTATGTGTAGAAAGAGGTTTGGTAATAAGTAATACATATTTTATGAAAAAGAGGATAAATAAATATACAAGGTATGATATAGCACGTAAGGAAAGTAGTTGTTAGATTATGTATTGGTGGATAAAAGGTTGATGGGTAGGCTTCAGGATGTACATGTTTATAGAGGGGCAACGGATATATTGGATCATTATTTAGTTGTAGCTACAGTTAAAGTAAAAGGTAGATGGGACAAAAAGAAAATGGCAACAACAAGTAAGAGAGAGGTAAAAGTGTATAAACTAAGGGAGGAGGAAGTTAGGGTGAGATATAAGAATGAGTAGTGGGGGGGTTGAAGAGAGTTGGGATAGTTTTAAAAATGTGGTATTAGAATGTGGGGCAGAAGTTTGTGGCTATAGGAGGGTGGGTGCAGGAGGAAAGAGGGTGAGTGGTGGACTGAAGAAATAAAGGGTGTGATAAAAGAAAAGGTAGCTTATGAGAGGTTTTACAAAACAGAAGTGTTAATAGAAGAGCAGAGTATTGGAAGTAAAATAAAGGTGAAGAGAGTGGTGAGAGAGGTGCAAAGAAGAGCAGATGAAAGAATGGGAGGGCTCTGTCAAGAAATTTTGAAGAAAAACAGAAAATTTTTTGGAGTGAGATAAACAAGGTAAGAAAGCCTAGAACAATGGTTTGTCAGTTAAAAACAGAGTAGGGAGTTAGTAGATGGGAGCTGAGGTATTGGGTAGATGGCGGGAATATTTTGAGGAACTTTTAAATGTCGATGAAAAAAGGGAGGCGGTAATTTCATGTACTGGCCAGGGAGGTACAACATCGGTAGGAGTGAAGAAGGCAGGATGTGAGTGTGGGAGGGGTGTGAGGCATTAGAATGAAAGGGGTAAAGCAGCTGGAACTGACGGGATCATGACAGAAATGTTAAAAGCAGGGGTGATATAGTGTTGGAGTAGTTGGTATTTTTGTTTAATAAATGTATGAAAGAGGGAAGGTACCTAGGGATTGGCAGAGAGCATGTATAGTTCCTTTATATAAAGGAAGGGGGATAAAAGAGATTGTAAGAATTATAGGGGAATAAGTTTACTGAGTTCTAGGTAGTAGGTTGTAGACAGCAACCGCCCAGGGAGTACTACCGTCCTGCCAAGTGAGTGTAAACGAAAGCCTGTATTTGTTTTACATGATGGTAGGATTGCTGGTGTCTTTTTCTCTCATAAACATGCAAGATTTCAGGTATGTCTTTTACTTCTACTTACACTAGGTCACACTACACATTCATGTACAAGCATATGTATATACACACACCCCTCTGGGTTTTCTTCTATTTTCTTACTAGTTCTTGTTCTTATTTCCTCTTATCTCCATGGGGAAGTGGAACAGAATTCTTCCTCCGTAAGCCATGCGTGTCGAAGAGTCGACTAAAATGCCGGGTGCAAGGGGCTAGTAACCTCTTCTCCTGTTATATTTACTAAATGTAAAAGGAGAAACTTTCGTTTTCTTTTGGCCACCCTGTTTGGTGGGAAACGCGACGTGTTGAAAGAAGAAAGAAGAAGTTTACTGGTATACCAGGTAAAGTGTATGGCAGGGTTATTATTGAAAAGAATTAGAGGCAAGACAGAGAGTAGGATTGCAGATGAGCAAGGAGGCTTTAATGGGTAGGAATGTGCAGATCAAGTGTTTACAGTGAAGAATATATGTGAACAGTATTTAGATAAAGGTAGAGAAGTTTTCAATGCATTTATGGATTTAGAAAAGGCATATGATAGAGTGGATAGGGAGCAATGTGGCAAATGTTGAAGTGTATGGAATAGGTAGTAAGTTACTGAAGGCTGTAAAGAGTTTTTATGAGGATAGGAGGCTCAGGTTAGGGTGTGTGAGAGAGGAGATTACTTCCCGGTAAAAGTAGGTCTTAGACAGGGATGTGTAATGTCACCATGGTTGTTTAATATATTTATAGATGGGGTTGTAAAAGAAGTAAATGCTAGGGTGTTGGGGAGGGGGGGATTAAATTATGGGTAATTAAATGCAAAGGGAGTTGCACAGTTACTTTTTTTGGGTGATACTGTGCTTATGGAAAATTTTAAAGAAAAGTTTCAAAGGTTAGTGGGCGAGTTTGGGAGGGTGTGTAAAGGAGAAAGTTGAAAGTGAACATAGGTAAGGTAAGGTGATGAGGGGTATCAAACCATTTAAATAAAGAAAAATTGGATATCACATAGGAGAGAGGATTATGGAAGAAGTGAATGTTTTCAGAACAGTGGACCCCGGTTAACGGCCGCTCCAAACACTAACAATTATGTAAAATGTATTTTTTTAGGTGCTTTTGTAAGTGTATGTTTGGTGGTCCAAAAGGACCAATGTAATTTACATTATTAAATGTTAATAAATTTGTTCGGTAAAGACCTGAACAAACATTCTGGAAACCATATGGCCATTAACCGGGGGTCCACTATATTTGGGGTTGGGGCGGTCAGTGGGTGGGGTTTTTGAAGGATGAGGTTAAATGAATTGATGAAGGAAAAAAAAGGGGAGTGGTCGTTGAGGTATATGTGGAGACAAAAACGTTATCCATGGAGGCAAAGAAGGGAATGTACGAAAGTATAGTGGACCAACACTCTTATATGGGTTGCAAATGCTGGAAACGAGGAGGAGGCTGAAAGAAGGGAGATGTCCTGTCTAAGGGCAATGTGTGGTGTAAATACTGTATTATTAAAAAAATTGAATTGGAAATTAGGAGAAGGTGTGGAGTTACCAAAAGTATTTTTTCAGAGGGGCTGAAGAGGGTTGTTGAGGTGGTTTGGTCATTTAAAAGAGAATGGATCAAAGTAGAATGACTTGGAGAGTGTATAAATCTGTAGGGAAGGAAGGCGGGTAGGGGTCGTCCCAGAAAAGGTTGGAGGAGGGGGGAGGTTTTGTGGGCGAGGGCTTGGACTTCCAGCAAAACATGTGGGCGTGTTAGATAGGAGGAATGGAGATGAATGGTTTTTGGGACCTGAGGCTGTTGGAGGTGAGCGGGTAACATTTTGTGAAGGATTCAGGGAAACCAGTTAATTGATTTAGTTGGACTTGAGTCCTGGAAATGGGAAGTACAATGCCTTCACTTTAAAGGGGGTTTTTGGGATAGTGACAGCTGGGGGGGGACTATTCTCAGCCCCTTGACGGCCTTTTAAAGGCAGGATTATTATGAGTTTGGTGAAAGTGTTGAATGATGAAAAGTATTTTCTTTTTGGGGATTTTTTTCTTTTTTTGGCACCCCGCCTCCAGTGGGGGGCGGCCGACTTGTTGAAAAAAAAAAATAACAACACAAAAACCCCATAAGGTGCATTAAATGTCCAAAAAAAAGTTAATATAGACATTTGCTTAATCCATCTATGTATGATATTTTTTTTTAAAAATTTTATAATAAACACGCCACATAACATTTTTAAAATAATAAATATGCCCAATAGCATAAATTAACATAAAAATGAGATGTTTTTTTCCAAAAGGGGGTTTAAATAAAAAACCTACCCGTCCGCCTGGTTTGTTTTTAAAAAACTTAACCTTTTTAATTTTTATATTCATTATGTCTCTTTTTTGTTTATTCGTTTAATCTTCTTTACTCACCTCTCACCCTACATTAAGACTATAAATAT
>WNWK01059065.1:0-10285 GCA_009830355.1 Cherax destructor | reverse complement strand
TGTAGGTTTAATGCTTTTTTTTTATAATTCTCTCATTTTAAAGGACAAAAAAATTAAAATAAAACATGATATATTTTTAAAAAAGATGAATTAAGTGTAATTTTAATAGTTCACCCAAAAAGAAAAGGTTATAATATTTGTAAAAAATTCAAACAAAAATTAACGGGCAATAAGGCTCCCCTCAGTAAAACTTTTCTCCCCCAGAAGTGTTAAAGGTGCCAGGCACTCGGCACTCTCCCTTTCCCTTCTCTCTCATCCCTAAAAAAAAAAAAATTTACTACTGAAGTAAAATTTATTGGTCCCAAACCCTTTTTGGGTGGATGGATGCCTCAATGCCCAGGCTCTTAACCCCGGGGGTTGGGTCCTTCCTTCCTTGATCTGGGGAAAGGGAACGTGGCCTCAATTCCCTGAAAAAAGGGGCCAATTCCCCAGTAACAAAAAAAAAACCTCTTTTTACAGGAAAAGTTAGAAATAAAAAAAAAAATAAGAAAATGTAAATAATTGATGATAACCATTAGAGTACCTGTACTCCGGGTCACAAACATACCTGCACTCCAGGTACACAAACATACCTGCCCCTCCAGAGTACCAAACATACCTGCACTCAGAGTCACAAACATACCTCACTCCGGGTTCCCCCCAAGGGAAAAAAAGCCCAACCAAAAACTCCCCACTCCAGAGTACAAAAACATACCTGCACTCCAGAGTCCCAAAACATACCTGCACTCCAGAGTACAAAAACATACCTGCACTCCAGAGTACACAAACATACCTGCACTCCAGAGTAAAATACGTACCCGGGCTTCTGTTTAAAATATAAGAGTAAGGAAACTAACTCAAATTTTTAAACAATACTTTTAAAAATGCAAACAGTGAAGTACAGATTTTTTTTTTAAGGTTTGACACTAAATGGGCAGAAAATTAAGACAATGTGTGTCACAAGCACAAAAATATACAACATGATGGTACCTCAATATAAACAGCCCCCTTTAATTACAAAAGTGCAATCAATACAATCAGATAATTAACAAACTTTCTCCACGGGTAAGTGGAAAATTTTTCCTCCATAAGCCATGCGTTTTTGTAAGAGGAGAAAAAAATGCTAAATTTAAAAAAAAATTTTATTTTTCTTTTAGGTCCCCCCTGCCTCGGTGGAATACGGCCGGTTTAAAAGAAGAAAAAAAACTTTAAAAATCAATTACAATGTTCCAGGCAGAGGATTCTAAAATGTGGTGTTTTAAAACCCAAAAAGCTCAGTGTGGTCTACATTTCCCAAATGTAAGGTGCATTTATGTCATTGGAACCATCTGGCTAACTTCTAGTATCTATCCCCCAAAAGCCACAACATTCATCATACAGCCACAACATTTATCATGCAACCACATCATCTATTATGCAACTACTACATTTCTCTTTGCACATCAATAATTTTTTTTTTCCAATAAGATCCCAAATTAACCCTTTGGGGTTGGGCAGGCCTTCTCGGAAAAATGTTCCTGGGGTGAAATTTTTTTGGAAAAAAAAAAAAATTAATTTTTTCTTGTGAAATGATAAAAATATTTTTTTGATCCTAACGCCACCAAAATTATGAAATTTTATCGAAAACTAAACGGTTTGCTTTTTTGAAGTTAGCGGGATCAAGGGGCATTTTAAACAGCCCCATTTTGCCCACTTTGAGCCCTATTTTCAGAAAATTCAAATATTTCGGTCTCTCAAATCATATTTTTTGCTAAAACTCCATTTTTCTATCGATTGAGTACAAGAAACCGCCTTTTTATCAATTTCAACTCCCAAAAAAAAATAGTGGTCAGAAAATGGCAATTTGGCCAATTTCACACAAATTTAAAAACGATCCCAATTTCAAAATGGGGCCCCAGAATAAAAAAGGGCCCAAATTTTCCTGGCCCCTAAAATAACATCTTCTCTGTTCATTAGTCCGTCTCCGGGCCCTCTTACATTACTTTTGCTTTTCATTTTAAATTTTTTATTCTCAAAAAAAATAGAAGATTTACTGTTATGTATACAACTGCATCATTAAAAAAATGGTATAAATAATATAAAACATTGGCCATAATATTAGCCTGCTAGTTGATGTTCATTGGACGCATGGTGTGATTTGTTTACTCTTGAACATCGTCAAAATCGAACACTTTCGCTAAAAACCTCAATTTCAAGGTACTTGTCTTTTTCCCAAACCAATCAAAATCATCTCTATTTCTGTGATATGTCTTCCATTCTAAAAAATTGAGACCAAGAAAATGAAATAAAATAAATACCATAGGGAAAATAGACTGCAAAGTCGCTGTTTTAAAAAAAAAAAAACGGTCAGATTTTTTCCTCCCCCATTTAAGTGCTTGGTGCAGGTTTTTTACACTCCACATGACCCATAACCCATTCTTTCATATGTAGGGCTACCAGCCTTTTTCCCACTTAATTTGAGGCTGCTAGAATTTGGGCGTATATCGGCCCCCAACCCCTGCTCGAAAAAACGTCAAAGAAAGGGCCCCAACCCAAAAAGGGTTAATGTTCCAATAAAAATAAAATACAACCATACAAAAAGAACACCCCAGGTAAAACTTTTCCCAAAAAAAAAATATTTGCACAAACAATAACATAAAAACATGAATTTATCCCTAAACAAGATTCCAAAGTAAAACAAATTATGCTAAAATTTTTTAAATACAGGATTACAGAATATATATACCATAGAATGAAATGACAATTACTATTATTACATTTAGGGGAAAAAACAACAGAGCTGTAGAATCATGTAGCACTAAGAGGACTGGGGGGGAATAAGCCCAAGCCAGACAAGCCTGGCCCAGGGGCCAGGTTGTGACAGAAAGGGGAAAACCCTTTTCCCAAAACCCCGTAAAAAGGGATCAAAGGGTTTTATCCAAAAAAAAGAGGTGGGGCAGGCCCAATTCCTTTGGGCAAGAGCTCCCCACGGGGCCCCAAAAACCCTCCCTTAAAGGGGGTAAGCTTACAATAAAGTGATGGTCAAGTAGGGAAAAAAATCATGTTTCTCCGGAAAGATTTACTTGGGGATGTTGCACCAATAGTATTGTGATGTGTATGGATTAAAAAATAAGGGAAATACTTCATGGGAAAGTGGAGAAGAATCATCCTTCCGTAAGCTATGCATGTCATAAGAGACGAATAAAATCCCAAGGGAAAAAGGGCAGTAACCCTTTCTGTTGGAGGGGAGCAGGGTAATATTTTTGAAGGGATTCAGGAAACCAGTTAATTGATTAGTTGGACTTGGTCCGGGAAATGGGAAGTTTTTGGCACTTTAAAGGGGGGGTCTGGGATTGACAGTTGGAAGGGATTTTTCTCAGCTGTGTATCTGAGCGCCTCTGAAAAGAAGTGATTATGTATGAGTGAGGTGAAAGTGTTGAATAATGATGGTAGTTTTTTTTTGGGGATTTTTTCTTTTGGGTCCCCCTGCCACGGGGGGAGACAGCCGACTTGTTGAAAAAAAAAAAAAAAAAAAAAAAAAAATATAAAAAAAAACGGGATATCACATTGGAGGGGATTATGGAAGAAGTGAATTTTTTCAGATATTTGGGAGTTGATTTGTCACGGATGGGTTTATGAAGGAGGGTTAACCATAGTTGATTGGAAAAAGGTGAGTGGTGCGTTGAGGTATCTGGGGAGAAAAAAACGTTATCCATGGAAAGAAGGGAATTTAGAAAATGGGGTCCAACACTTTTATATGGGTGTGAAGGCTGGAGGCAGTGGATATGTCCTGTAAAAGGGCAATGTGGTGTAAATATTATCAGAGAATTTGGAGTGTGGAAATTATGTGGTGGGAGTTACTAAAAGTATTTGTCAGAGGGCTAAAGGGGGTTGTTGAGGGGGTTTTTTGGTCATTTGGAGAAAGGGATCAAAGTAGAATGACTTGGGACGTATAAATCTGTAGGGAAAGGGAAAAGGGGGGGGGGTTCCCCCTAAAAGGTTGGAGGGGGGGTAAAGGAGGTTTTGTGGGTGAGGGTTGGACTTCCAGCAAGCAGGTGAGCGTGAGATAGGGGTGAATGGAGCGAATGGTTTTGGGACCTAGAGTTGTTGGAGGGGGAGGGTAATATTTAGAAAAGGTTAGGGAAAACCCGTTAATTGATTTAGTTGGACTTGAGTCCCGGGTGGATTTTGAGTATGTACATATCCGAATAAATTGTAACATTCTTTTCATGCTACACCTGCCTTGATGGGGGGATGGCAGGTGTGTTAAAAAAAAAGTAAAAAACTTTAAAGATGAAAAAAAACCGATTTAATGCATTTGATGCCTAATGAAACCATAACTTTTACTGGAGCACCAAAGGGGTTCTTTATTGCTTAAATAAAAAGTTATGCACCTATGGTTAAAATTTCTGTAACATAATTAAACTCAGATTTGCATGACCGTTACAATTAAAATTTTTTCCATACTTAATTTTATGAAGAAAAAAAAAATTAAATTCAACTACACACCACGTTCATCTTCACTGTTTGAGGTCCTTGATAGTCTGTTCCCTTAAAATTTTCTTATGCAATCTCTGGTGGTGGTTGTCTATCTGTGGAAAAAAACCCCCAAAAAAATTTTTTTAAAAAAAACAATACATTTGAGAGGGTGAGGATATTTGCAGTCTGGAGCACCCCCTATAGTATCAGCATCCCTTTGGGGGAAGACTTGATTAGTGTGAGTGAGGGAAAAAAGTTTTTTTTTTTCTTGGTTCACCCTGCCCTTGGTGGGAAAAAAAAAAAAAAACTGGTAAAATTTTTTAAGTGGAGTCTTGGTATAAGGCAGACATCACATTTAAAGCCCCCCTTTTTCACTGCAACATTCACCCCCCCAGAGTGAAGGCACTGTATTTCCCCCCCCCCAAAAGACTAAGTCCAGCTAAGGGGGTTTTTTCTGAATACCTTTATATATTTTACCTTGAAATAAGTGCAATTGGAATCTAGTGAAGAAACATTTTAAGGGGTTTTGGGGAAACCAGTGGTTAAGTCCGGGAAGGGGGAAGCAGTCCCCATTTTTGAAGGAGGGGGGGGTGATGTTGCAGTTTTTGTAGTTGAGATGTACAGTGCCTGCACTCTGGGGGGGGCAAGGATGTTGTAGTTCAGGGTCAGCTGAACTGATGTTTTTCAAAGTGCACAGACATGGACTGAAACGAAAGATACACAAGTTTTTTCTTCCCCTTGGGGGGGGTCAGCCAGTGTTAAAAAAAAAAAAAAAAGCAGGAACATGAAAAGGGGGAGATTATTAATATATTTGTTTAAATGCTAAATGTTTGGTCAATTTGGGGCAACATTTTTTTTTTTTTCCCCCCAATCGGCCCCCTCCCACCAGGCAGGGTGCCCCAAAAAAGAAAAAAAATCCCCAAAAAAAAAAATTTTCATCATCATTCAACGCCACCCCTCATACATAATCACTGTCTTTGCAGAGGGGTTCAGATATGACAGCTGAGAATAAGTCCCTCCCGCTGTCACTATCCCGACCCCTCCTTTAAAGTGCAGGCATTGTACTTCCCATTTCCCGGACTCAAGTCCAACTAAATCAATTAAGGGTTTTTCCCCGAATCCCTTCACAAAATGTTACCCTGCTCACCTCCAACAGCTTGTCAGGCCCCCAAAAACCCTTCGTCTCCATTCACTATCTAACACCCACCAACCCTTTCTGGAAGTAAAACCCCCCCCCCACAAAACCTCCCTTTACCCCCTCCAACATTGGGGGTGACCCCCCCCCGCCTTCCTTCCCCTACAGTTTAAACCCTCCAAGTCATTCTACTTTGATCCATTCTCTCAAAAAGAAAAAACCAACCCCAAAAACCCCCCCTTGCCCTTTGACAAATATTTTTTTTAATTCCACACCTTCTCCAAATTTTTTTCCCCGAATTTTCTGTAATATTTAAACCCACATTGCCCTTAGACAGGACATATCCACTGCCTCCAGCCGCCTCCTCGCTGCAGCTTTTTTAACCCATGCTTCACACCCATATAAGAGTGTTGGTACCACAAAATTTCGTACATTCCCTTCTTTGCCTCCATGGATAACGTTTTTTTCCACAGATACCTCAAACCTTTTTTCCCTTTATCAATTTTTGGTTAACCTCATCCTTTTAAAAACCCCCCCCGTGGGGCATTCAACTCCCAAATATCTGAAAACATTTACTTCTTCCATAATCCCCCCCTCCAATGTGATATCCATTTTTTTTTATTTAAATGTTTAATACCCCCATCACCTTACTTTATCTATGTTCACTTTCAACTTTCTACCTTTACACTCCCCCCCAAACTCATCCCCTAACCTTTAACTTTTTTTTTAATTCCCCCAAGCACAGTTTTCACAAAAAAAAAAATGTGTCAACTCCCATTTTGCATTTAATTCCCCATAATTTAATCCCCCCCTCCCCAACACCCCCATTTCCTTTTTCAACCCGATCCCCAAAAAATATTAAAAAAAACCAGGGATATTACTTTCCCCAAAAAAATCAAAAAACCCCCCCAAAAATCTCCCATAATATCCCCCCACTAGACCACATCTGGACTAACACAATATCTCCCCAAAATCAGGCATAATCCGAAAACAACCCCGACCACTACCCCACCTTTCTCATAAAAAAAACCCAGGATTCTGCCCCAAAAAAGCAAAAATTTCCCTTTAGGGCTACATTATGAGTCTGCTGTTAAAATTTTATAGCTATGATGAACATTGACGGGGGAATAAATTTGGGAAAAAACATTCAGATACTAATGAATGCATAAAGAACTTTCTTAAAAAACACATAACCTCTATAACAGACATTCCCCAAAAAACTAAACAGATCACAGCTAAGAGAACAACCCCTGGCTAACCCCCCTTTAAATCCATAAATAAGACACCAAAAAAAAAAAACAATAAAAAAGGGGCCCCCAAAAACCAGAGAAAAAAAAAAAAACCCTTTATTCCCCCCTTAATAGCCAAAAGAAGGTAAAAAAATTTTGTTTTTGAGAACAGACCGCCGAAAAAGGTGAAAAAAAAAAGGGGGAAAACCCTATCTACAATTCTGGGAAAAAAAAAAAGATATCCACGAACAATACCATCAAATTATCAAAAACAGAAAACCCCCTACTCTCACCAACTGAGACAGCAAACAGACTTAATTTTTTTTTCCCACCGGGGGAAAGAATCTAGCGGGGGGGGATCCCAAGGGGGGAACACTCTTCAACAGACTACCTCACCAACCCCTCCCCAAAAACACTTTTCCCCTCCCCCTTTACCAACTCAATTGAAGTCTCACTCATAATCAACACCCAAAAAAACAAAGCAGGAGACAAAAACATTTTCCCACCCTTTATGAAAAAAAAAGCTACACATTTTGCCCCCAATTATAGCAGCATTATTCAATAAATCCATTGAATCTTAACCCTTTTCCCATCAATTAAAAAATAGCTGGGTCCCCCCGCCCAAAAAGGAGGTGAAAACTGCAACAATTACAGACCAATCTCAAATTTAACTGCTTTCAAAAATTTTAAAAAAAATTAATTCATAAACAGATTTTCCTACCTCCCTCACACAATGTACTAAACCCTCTGTCAATTTGGATTCAGGAAAACAAGGCAAAAACGATGCTTTTAACACACATGTTAGATTAAAATTATACCCGCACTTGAAAAAAAGAAGTTCCCCCTGGGAATCTTCATAGACCTCCAAAGCATTTGATACAGTCGACCATGATTTATTGCTCACAAAATTAGCGCACTAGGGTTTTGGGGGCCCCCCCCAACTACCTAAAGTCGTTTTTAAAAGAACAAATACGTGAACACAAATGGAGAGAACTTTTTCCACAAAAAATTACAGTCGGTGCCCCTTTGGGTTGTGTCCTGGGGCCCCCTTTCCTCATTTACATAAACCCCCTCCAATGCATCAAACTCTAAAACCCCTTTTTTTGTTTGAATTTTACACAACATATGTTTTCCCCCACCCAAATCCAGTCGACTAGCCAACACAGTTAATAAAATTACAAAAATATCAACATGGATGATGACAAAAACACCTAAATCGGACAAGACCTACCATTCATTTTGGAAAAAAAGCTACAAATTTCCCATTAACAAAACGCTAAAGGGTTTCCCCCCATAAAGGGTTTGGGGGGAAAAATTTTTAGAATCCACCTTGACAGTAGTTTTAAAATTCCCCACATACAACAAATTTCCAAAAAAATCTAAAAGGGCAGTAGGTATAAAATCTAAATACCTATTATGTGCCTCAACCAGCTCTCATTGCACTATATCATTTTTTTTATCTACCCTTATCTAAATTTAAAACTGTGCATGGGTAAAAAAACATTAAATCACCTTAGACCACTCATAACCCAGCAAAAGGCTGCAAAAAGGGGGGGTAACAAATTTCCCCCCAGACAGCTACCCATATTCAGAACCTTAAAAAAAAATCACCATAAAAATATTTTTTAAATTTTTCATGTGCCTTTTCATACATAAAACTTACACAAAAAAAACCCCGCGCTCAGAAAATTTTCCTCAACAACTTTAAAGGTCCCCCGAAAATTACACAAGACACAGATCATATTTGACATACCCGAGTCCATATAACCCAAAGTAAAAAAATTTTTTAAATAAAGGGCCCCAGAATCTGGGGAAATTTTTACCAGTAAATATCAAGTTAACCTTTTTCGAAAATTTTAAATTTAAAAATTCTCAAAAAAAAAACCCACCACCCTATATAAAACTATATTAAAAAACCCCAAACCCCCAAAAAGTGGTACCCCCTTACGATATTTTTTTATTCCCGAATACTGCCAAAGCCATTCCCAAATTTATTTCCCCCAAAGGGAAAGATATAAAATAGACTAGTCCTTTTTGATCCCCAAAAAATTTTTTCCCCTTTCAAAAGCGTTTTTAAAAAAAAAACCCTTTTTAAAAAAAAAAGGGGAGTTTGGGGGCCATTAATCGGGGAAAACCCCTGATTATTTTTTTTAAGAAGATTTCCCAAATTTTATATGTTCATCCTCCTTAACACTTGTTAATTTCATATCATCATATTGTCATTTAAAATCTTATAGTATCATCATTTTTTTTAAATTTTAAATAAAATATATATCTAGATGAAACTTTTAAAAAAAAAATTTTTAGTATTGTTATTATACTAGTTTTAGCATCAACATCTACTGAATTTGAAATAAATTCTACAACTAGATTAAACCCAAAACCCAATTTTTTTGTATTGTCTTTTAATAGTAGTATAACCATTTTTAAAAAATTTTAAAAAATTTCAGAACTAGAATAAACTCAATCAATTTTTTAGCATTTAAGTACTTATGAATAAAAATCTCTAGAATAAACGCCCCCCAATGCCATGGCATGCCAGTGGCTCTCCCCTTTTTTTACAGTTTTATAATTGTTTTATAATTGTAACTACCAATAACATTGTACACTTTGTAAAAGCATTGAAATAAAAAATTATTATTATTATTATTATTATTATATAACAATCCCTTTTGGGGCCCATTTTACCAGGAAATAATCTCCCCCCCACACACCCTAACCTGGCCTCACTATCCTCATAAAAAAACCCTTTTTCCTTCAGTAACACTACCTATTCCCTACACTTCAACATTTGCCACATTGCTCCCTCTATCCCCTATCATATGCCTTTTTTTAAATCCATAAAGCAATGAAAACTTCCTTTTATCTAAATACTGTTTACATTATGCTTCCCGTAAACACTTGGGTCTACAACCCCCCACCCACTCTTAAAAACCCCCCTTGCTCATCTGCAATCCTCTTTTTGTCTTACCTCTTTCTTTCAATAATAACTTCCAAAAATTTACCTGGATACTAAAACCTTTTTTCCCCCTAATTCCCCAATATGCGTGTGTAAAAGGGGACTAAATGCCGGGAGCAAGGGGGTAGTAACCCCCTTCTCCTGAAATATTACAGTACTAAATGTAAAAGGGAAACGTTTTTTTTTGGGGCCCCCCTGCCTCGGTGGGAAACGGCCCCGTGTTGAAAAAAAAAACTTAAATCTCTTTTTTTCCCCCTTCCCTTTATATAAAGGAACTATCATCTCTTAATCCCGGGTTCCCCCTTTCATACATTTATTAAACAAAAAAAACCCAAACCCCTTAACACTATATCTCCCCGCTTTTAACATTTCTGCCCTTATCCCCTCGTTCCCGTTGCTTTTTTCCCCCTTTTTTTTTTACGTAATGCCTCTTTCCCCCCCCACACTCAAAATTTTCCCTTTTTCACTCCCCGATGTTTAAAAATTCCCCCAAAAAATTCCCGCCATCAACCCAAAACCTCCAGC
>WNWK01059064.1:0-10285 GCA_009830355.1 Cherax destructor | reverse complement strand
GGGAACAAATTCGTTCAGTAACGGCACTCAAACAGCATTCTGGAAGAATTTTCAACAAAAAACCGAGGGACCACCTGTATATCACAGTCACTTATATGCTCAGAACTACTAAATGCCTCAAATGATGTAGTTGAAGTTTTAGCAGTAAAGATCGAGAATCAAAACCTGGTCATCGTGGTTGCATACAAGACTCCGGATGCAACGTCCCAGCAATTCCAGGAACAGCTTCTGAAAATTGACCACTGTTTGGAAAACCTTCTAGCTCCTGCCCCCAACATCTTGCTCCTGGGGATTTCAACCTAAGGCACCTAAAATGGAGGAATATTGCAAACAATATGGTAGCAGAGATAACACCAGGAGGCAGCTCAGATGAAACTCGCACACACATGAGCTTTTAAATCTCTGCACCAAATTCACCTTAACCAGCAAATAATAGAGCCTACAAGACTGGAGAATATGCTGGACCTCATCTTCACTAACAATGATGATGTGATACGAAATGTAATCATATCAAAAACAATATACTCAGATCACAACATAATAAAGGTACAGACACGTATGAGGGCCCCAGAACGACAAATGTGATCAATCGCGAGGAGCTCTCTCAAAATTCAACTTCAATAACAAAAACATAAGGTGGCACCAAATAAACCAAGCCCTAAATGATATAAACTGGGAAAATAGCCTAAGCATCACGGATCCTAACCTATGTCTAAAACAAATTAACTCTGGGGCACTTGAGGTTTGCTCAAGGCAAATTCCCTTAAGGAAAAGGAGGAGAAGATGTAAACTAGAAAGAGAGAGGTGCTGCCTATACAGGCGAAGGCAAAGAATAACAGAGCAGCTACAAGATTCCAATATATCTGAAATACGTAGGGAGACACTGGTCAGAGAAATAGCAAACATCGAACTAATACTAAAGGAATCTTACAGGAATCAAGAAATGCATGAAGAACTAAAAGCCATAAATGAAATTGAAAGAAACCCAAAGTATTTCATTTCTTATGCCAAATCAAAGTCGAGAACAACATTTAGTATTGTGCCCCTACTTAAACGGGATGGGTCCTACACTGATGACAGCAAGGAAATAAGTGAGCTACTGTTACGAGAAATTGGGGTTTACCTGAGGCCTAATGCCTTGTCTAAGGGCAAAGGGTAAAATTTACACAAAACCCTGTAAAACTAGGCCTTCCAGGTCTATCCCCATAAACAAAGCTGACACTACCATTGTGGTTTAGTGCTTCAATGGGTTAGGGTATCAGAAGGGTAACACCAAAATTCCTAGGTAAGAAAATATAAATTTATTTACTTATATTAAACTATATACAGTCCAAACACACCTCTTCACCTATCATTTAGCCAAACCCCCTCAATTACAGTACAGGATGGAGAGAGGGCGGCCGGGTGTCACTTCAAAAACAAAACAGCGTCCCTATGGGGTCGGCCCAGCCACCGCTACCCTCCTCCAGAACATATCTCCTCCTATTTCTTCAGTTCACACTCGTCCTTCCGAGCCCCGACCATGTCCGAGCCCAGGGTGTGTACTGGTACACCATAAAAGTGCCTATGGCTTGAGTTAGCTACACAAAAAGGGAATACAACATCACAAACTTAGCTGAACCCACGCTGCGTCTCGCCCGCCGCTATCATGCTGCACACGTGTTCCCCCAAGCGACGCCAACCTCCTCACCACAAACATTTGGAAAATAAATCCCTAGCTGGATTTCCTTATTTCACCGCTTAAACTTACTTCACAGTATTCACCAAAAGCACAGCATATTTCTAAAATTATCATTTACATTTATCTGAAAACATCGACTCCAGGCCGAGGGACTGATTACCTCAAACTCCTCCTCTCCTTACACCTTTCTACTTTGTATTGGACTGATGAAGCCACTGTGTAGCGAAACGTTTCCCATTAAAGATACCCAAGTTTTGCATATGTGTCTAATTTAACATAGCATAACATGTAACATGTAATGTAACTCAACATAGCCTAACATGTAACAAGTAATGTAACTCAACATAGCCTAACATGTAACATGTAGTGTAACTCAACATAGCTTAACATGTAACATGTAATGTAACTCAACATAGCTTAACATGTAACATGTAAAGTAACTCAACATAGCCTAACATGTAACATGTAATGTAACTCAACATAGCCTAATATGTAACATGTAAAGTAACTCAACATAGCCTAACATGTAACAAGTAATGTAACTTAACATAGCCTAACATGTAACATGTAAAGTGTAATAATATTGGTAGAATTACCGACAATATGTTAAGTAAAAGGACACAAATGCAACTAATGTGACATTTTATTGTGGCAACGTTTCGCTCTCCAGGAGCTTTCTCAAGCCGTTACAAGCGATAATGGACATAGGGGGTTTTTATATATACTCTCAAAGTGAGGTGAAATACTAGTGGTGGTAGTAGTAGTGATATTAGTAGTAGTAGTAGTAGTAATACAATAAGGTAGAACAATCAATATGCACATGAGTAAAAGGTGATAAAACAAATACTAGGGTAGTATAACAATAGGTTAGACAAATATTTCTGCTGGAGGTTGAAATATCGAAGGCCTGTAGGAGTGTTCCACATCTACGATGTGCTTGTGTTGAATTAGCAGGAGAGACTATGTGATGGTAGGGTTTACTGTTTTCAGGAGGATTCTTGCTAAGACTTCAGAGATGGTGAAGCTGCCTTTGTTTTGTTTAATTGTGTTAGAAACAGAGATAAGTGCTGATTCAAGGCATTTGCGTCTACGGAAATTAGTTTCTTTGATTACTAGTCGGGCGTCTTTGAATTTCATGAGATGATTGTTGGAATTTCGGTGTTGTACGCAGGCGTTGTTCAGGTTATCGTTTCTGCATGCATTAATGTGTTCATTGATGCGTGTTTCGAGGTTCCTTGCTGTTTCTCCTACATAAATTCTGTCGCAGCCTCCACAGGGTATAGTGTGACCCTGCGTTGACTGGTTCATGGTGCTTGGATTTAGATCCTTAATAGAAGTACTGGAAGCGATGGCGACTCTAGTGTTAGCTTGTGCAAATACTTTAGAAATGTTGGATGCAACCTGGCTGTTGGGAAGAATTATGACTTTGTTTGGAGTGGTGTTGATGCGTGGAGAATTAATGATCTGAAGAGCTCTTTTCTTGCAATCTTTGATGAAAAAGGAAGGAAAATGTAACTCAGTGAAGGTTTGGTGAATGTATGTACATTCCTCGTCAAGAAACTCAGGACTACAAATTCGGTAAGCTCTTAGGAAGAATCCGATGATGATGCCTCTTTTGGTCTTAGTATCTTGACTGTAATAGAAGTGTGTGAGATCATTTTTATTTGTAGGTTTCCGGTAAACTTGAAATCTTAGGTTGTTATCTACTTTGTGGATGAGGACGTCTAGAAAGGTAGTTTGTCATTGGACTCTTCTTCTAGTGTAAACTGGATCGCCGGTTCAACTGCGTTGAGCCTTGCCTAAAAGATTCCGTACATCAAAACGTTTGGGAGTTATTACGAGGACGTCGTCTACGTAACGTAACCAAGTGACGCTTGAGGGGATGATGTTGGCGAAGTGTTCAGTCTCTAGGTGTTCCATGTACAAGTTAGCTAAGACGGCACTGATGGGGGACCCCATACCCATGCCGTATGTTTGTTTGTAGAGCCTGTTATTGAAAGAAACAGTTGAAATTAACACAGAGTTCAATAAGGTCACCAAAATCTCCGGGAGGTAGAGGAAGGTTAAGGTCCTGATTGACTTTACGTCGTAGAACCTCGATGGCTTGTGTGGTAGGTACTTTAGTGAAGAGGGAAGTCACGTCCAAACTGCTTAGTTTCTTGTTTCGGATGGAGAGATTTCGGATGCGGTTGAGAAGGTCACCTGAATGTTTAAGATGAGCGGGGCTGATGGTCCCCAGAGGCAGGAAGATGTTTGGCAAGAACTCCGGCTAGTTTGTGTGGTGCACTGCCTATACCTGATGTGATTGGTCTGAGAGGAATATTATGTTTATAGGTCTTGGGTAAGCCATACATGTGTGCTGGTTTAGGGTTGCTGGGTATCAAGTACAGAAGTTACTTTCCTTCACTGGTGCGTTTCAGTATTTGTCTGGTTTTATATAGGTAATCTTTAGTGAGTGTTTCCCACTGTTGTGTGTTGATGGGTTCGTAAGTGGATTGGTCATTCAAAAGGTCCATCATTTTGGTGTTGTATTCACTGGTGTTGAGTATGACGACTCCACCTCCTTTGTCGGCGGTGGTGACGATAATATTTGGGTCGTTAGCAAGGCCCTTCAGAGCATTGACAAAGGAGGTGGAGTCGTCATACTCAACACCAGTGAATACAACACCAAAATGATGGACCTTTTGATGACCAATCCACTACGAACCCATCAACACACAACAGTGGGAAACACTCACTAAAGATTTCCTATAGAAACCAGACAAATACTGAAACGCACCAGTGAAGGAAAGAAACTTCTGTACTTGATGCCCAGCAACCCTAAACCAGCACACAGGGCCCAGACCCATAAGCATAATATTCCTCTCAGACCAATCACAGCAGGTATAGGCAGTGCACCACACAAACAGCCGGAGTTCTTGCCAAACATCTTCCTGCCTTCGAGGGACCATCAGCCCCGCTCATCTGTAAACTTCACCGTGACCACACAACCATCAGCACACGACAATCTCACTCCTCCCAGGGGCCACCACATAGAAAGTCTAACGCATTTCGGCTGTGACTTCCCTCTCAAAGTACCTGGACCACACAAGCCATGGGCTACGACCGTCACATCATGACCCAACACGTGTCCGGAGATCTTAGCTAGGCTCCCGGAACCGGTCATTTTAGAGAGCCTTATTGAACTTTCTGTTTACCATTTCAACCATGTCTCACCTTTCGTCAATATAAACAGGCATCATTATCAAACCCAACTGCAGTGGGACTGGGGTCTTCACCAAACTCGCCGAGATTTTCCTCCTTTATCAGCAAGAAAGAGCTCTTATCGGTCCTCACACTGAAAATCTTTCCCAGCACGGAGTCATCCAACATTCAATATTTGCAAGCCGCACTAAGGCCTCGTAGGATCACAAGATGGCCGTCCACCACTAGTTTTTCCCTCACTTTGGTATATATAAACCCACTATGTCCATTATCGCTTGTAACGGCTTGAGAAAACTCCTGGAGAGCGAAACGTTGCCACAATAAAATGTCACATTAGTTGCATTTGTGTCCTTTTACTTAACATGTAAAGTAACTCAACATAGCTTAACATGTAACATGTAATGTAACTCAACATAGCCTAACATGTAATGTAACTCAACATTGCCTAACATGTAATGTAACTCAACATAGCCTAACAAAAACTAACAAACCTTACCTAACTTAGCATACCTTAATAAGAAATTTATTTACAGTAAAGTGTGTAAAATTATGCCAAATTATCTTGAAAGAAAAAAAAATTAATTTACATGTATGACAATCACAAGAAATTACTTGGTACGATTGTAGTTGGAACTTAACATGTATGTTTATGTTGGCTCTGATTGGCTGTCACGCTTGTCAAGTGACTATACCAAAATATTAATTCTATATCATTTATTATATACAACCATATTGTAAAAGCTTGACGAGTCTGCTGTTGACTCTGCCCAGTGCGGTCACAGCAGCTCTGACTCTCGGTATTCAGTCTCCCTACGATCCCCGCTGGGGAGGGGAATCTATACCTTCATCTCTGTCCTTGCTTGGACATCACGATGAGTTATGCAAATCGTGTCAAGATTAAACCCATCAGTGGTACTGTGAACGATTCGTCGAAACTTGATCTTGCAGTTGCTGTTAGGGGAGGACTGCAGGTGAAGCCTTTATTGTCGTGTGTAACGATAATGCAGAAGCAGAGAAACTACTCACTACAACTGCCACCACCACTCTCACTACAACAGCCACCACCACTCTCACTACAACAGCCACCACCACTCTCACTACAACAGCCACCACCACTCTCACTACAACAGCCACCACCACTCTCACTACAACAGCCACCACCACTCTCACTACAACAGCCACCACCACTCTCACTACAACAGCCACCACCACTCTCACTGCTCGAGGATTTACTGTCATGTCATCTCCAGCCCTCAGGGCAAGGAGGACAGTTTTCCTTAAGAAACTTGATAAGCTTCTTACAACTCAACCTATCGACGAACTCAAGACATCCATTGAGGATCAAAACTCATGGGCCACAGTGGAGAACATCATGAAAATATCTACAGCTTCATCTATGCTTAAAATCACGTTCACCGATGTGACTATGGCGGCCACTGCTTTAACAGACGGTCTTGCTATTTATTATTACTTCGTCAGCCCCACCTGCATCGAAGCTGAGAGATTCCACTACATTCCTCACTGTTGGACCTGTTACTCGTATGCATACAACACCAGAGACTGTCCTGTGAAGGACAAGAAGTTTTGCACAACATGTAGTAGTGAAGGACATGATTTTCGATCTTGCACCGCCGCTGATCCACCAACACCAACTTGCCTGAACTGTAAAAGCAACGATCATCACACTCTAGCTGCTAAGTGTCCCACTCGAAAAGATATTATGAAGAAGACTCAAGAAGCAGCACAGAAAAAGTCCTCTTCCAGATCACCCACCTATGCTGCTATTGCTAAATTGCAGCTACCACAACAAAAATCCTCCAAGCTTCTACTCAACCCTCCACTACCAAAATCGCACCTGACTGACCCAACTACAATCTACTATTGTATGATCTATGCTCACATGCATAACGTTGCTGTTCCTGGAACTTTCAACACATCCATTAATGAACTCTTCAAAATAAACAACATGCCAGAGTTCACCTTCCCAGCTTCTCCACCATCTTCTCAAATTCTCAACAACAAATGTTCAAAGCTGTCCCTGAAAATAACATACCCAGCCTAGTAGCCCACGAATCAAATGGCCATTCACAGAGGGAAGCCGTATTTTCAAATCTGATAATATAAGAAGTTATGTCTTTCCCCTCTGTGAAGGGTGGCAAGTTGGGGGTGGGGGTATATGAAGGAGTGGGACGCTACACTACGCCCTCATTTAATTGTTGCTGGGTAACACCTAGTTTCTTATTCTCTAATTCTAGACGAGCTTTCTCTAACTCACGATCTTTCTCTTTTTCTCGTTCCTCATGTTCTCTAGCTTTTGCTCTTTCCTCTAATTCTTTCTCTAGAGTGCGTGCATCACGTTCTCTAGCTTGTTGTTCCCGTATTTGGGCTCTTTCTTCACGATCAAGTCTATCACGTTCTTTTTTCTTCCCTTTCATTTTTTCTCTCTTTTCTCTCTTCCTCTCAATCTCTCTCTCCTTTTTCTCTTCTCTTTCTTTCTAACTGTCTCTCTTTCAATTCTCTCTCTCCTTTTTCTCTTCTTGTTCCCTTTCTAACTGTCTCTCTTGTCTTTCTCGATCTTTTTCTGTCTCTCTTGTTTCTCTCTTTCAACTTCATTCTTTTTTTCCTGAATCTTAGTAGCTATGAAAGATTCCAAAGTTTTCCCCGTAATACCTAGCTTCATCCCAGCATTCATCCAGAACTGGTATTCCTCCATACTAACCGGGATAACTTAACTTACTGGGTGAATGAAACAGATATAATAGAAAACGGAGGGTTCAAATCCTGCTCCGCTACAACTGTACACACAAAACCGGAGGGTTCAATCCCTACTTCGATTGATACAGTATAAATGTGACCGGAGGGTTCTATGCCAGCTCCGACCAACCAGTAAGGAGAATGGGATCACTTGACCATCCACTCTTCCCACTATAATCAAGAGTGTCCTATGACAGTTCCCTTGATATAACATAAGAACTCAATGAAGAAGATTTATCACTGGAAAATCTCGGATCCCTAGAGTCTAATCCTAAAATAATCTTCAAGCTCAAAACAAAGGTGGCAGAAGTAACTAGCACATCCTGCCTTGACTTGACTAACATAAACAAAGAGTAATTAACAATCACCAAATCCTTTAAATACCTTAACTAGTCCTACTATCGTAAATGAATACTTATGAAGGGTGGCAACCGTCTGTGGTGTGGAGCGGTTGAGGTCCACTGAGTCACTGTTGGCGGAGTTCCAATAATGTACCTCCAGCTCTGTCCGAGTAGCGTCGAATCTTGTTCGAGGTGTCGAAGCTTTGAGTCGAATCCTGGCAAGGTCGCCACTTGTGAAGGTTGTCGCCAATCTTCTCAGGAAAAGTATAATAGAAAAAGACTAATACCAAGAAAAATAAACACTATTTTAATAGAATGAAATTTAAATAATAAATACGTAAATATGATTATAATAATCCTATATTAAGAAAAATGAAAAATGAAAACAAAAAAGATATATATGATTCAAAGCTAAATATTTACAGCTGTGAGGATCTTGACACAGAAGCAATGAATCACTGATGACTCCGTGGTGGTGGTGGTGTTGGTGTTGTTGCTGTTGCCTCGAGATTTTCCACAAATCCAACAGTCTTCCAAACTGTTACAATGTCACAAATGATGTCAGGGACTCAGTTGAAAGTTGTCCCTTAGTGACGTCCAGTTGCCTGATGTTTCTTAGTGTGTACTGAGGTACTACTGGTGAAGTGCAGAAATGGTGGAGTAACTCTGTTTCTCAATTGGTGAGTACGCCGGCCCCCCACTCAGCCTTGAATCCGATGATCCGAGCGGACACAGAGGAAGTGAGATCGAGCGTGGTCAGTCAAGTGATTTCAACCGGCAGCCGGAGCCTAGCATTACACCTCTCACCGGGTGAAAAAGGGGGGGTATAGAAGCAGCGATACACTCACCCCACCTTAACCAGCAAACTACCACTCAACCATCACTTTACACACCTTCACACTTTCATCACTCCTATCTATGGACTTTTCCCTCATATTGAATCTTCTACTCGTATTGTGTGTGAGAATTTTCTCCCACACCTCACCCATCAAATTAACTTGGTGTTGTGGGTCATCTAATTTTAAGTTGATTTCTTCATCATCTTCATCAGTAAAAATGTATGTAAGATAGTTGGCAGCCTTATGTTTAGCCCCTAAAAGCTGACGAATCTTGCTCCAAAACTTTGCAGGTTGACGTTTATTCTGGTTTGCTTGTTGAACAAGATGTTTCCATAATTCGTTCTTATGCTGAGAAATCAAAGTAATTAGTTCTCTCCTCAACCTCTGCAGTACAGCCCGAGTTGGCTGACTTGTGAGGAGATGTCTGGTACATTCAGTTTGATAATTCTTCATGCAGTCAGTATTTTGGAAGTAGGTTTATATTGCTGGTATATTTTTGATGATGTTGTTTGACAAGTTGCATGTGTTGCCTCTAGTATACGATCATGCAAAGAGCGTAATGCGTCATCGATTTTATTGAGAGGCTGGCCATCAAGCAAGATGGTATCATCTTGGCCCAGGAATTCCCTGAATGGGTCAAATCCCAGAGAGTTTAAGTTAATTTTTGGAGGAGTGGGAATCCTAAACGGTTACGCCTGCAGAGTGATGACAACTGGGATGTGATCAGAACCACATCGCCATCAGGTAGTAGAGGTAGAGGTAGAGGTCGCAATCTTATTGGTCAAGACTATGTCAGGTGTCCCTGGATGAGCCTACAAATGTTTTAAAAAGGGTCCTTGAAATGAGAGGTGTCTTGCTGACATGATATTAAATAACTGATTTCCTTTTAAGTCCACCCGTTGATTTCCGGCTCACAGTTGAAAATGCAGGATGATGGAATCAAAATCACCAGCGAGAGAGTGGGGACATTTTCTACTAAGTAACCCATGCAGAGGATAGAGGTTATATATGACTGCCGAGGAGGGAAATAGGAGTAGCAACTATTATGAGGTCGTCAGTTCTGGCAAGAATGTTGTCCTCGTCAAAATGTACGGGCAAATGCATCCCTATTTAACTAGGATGGCCACCCACTGAAGGGCCATCTGATTTCTATAGTATAATACCCACATATTAATATGTTGGTCTTCCTTACAGCTGTCTCATTTAGGAGGATTATATCAGGGTTGTGGTTACACAATTCAACCCAAGGAGGAAACGGTTGTTAAAGAAATGTTTGATATTAACTTGAACGATTTTTATTCCCATTGTTTTCTTATTTTTTCGCAGGTTTCTTCGGACTTAGAAACGGCTCCGGAATTGCGAGTGCTAGTTCCATCCAGTCACTCTCCCTACTCGATTCATCATGGGAAGAAGCGTAGTTTTGAGTAGTTTTTGCGTATTGACCATGACCCTTTCCTCACTAGAAA
>WNWK01059063.1:0-10286 GCA_009830355.1 Cherax destructor | reverse complement strand
AAAATTTTTTTGGCATAAATTTTTTCATTATTTCCCCCCTTTGTTTATGATGGCATCTGTAGGTAGTTGAGGAAACGATTAAACTCAGTGAACATATGTCGATGGTTAATGTTTCTAACCCTTTGGGGGGGGTATGTAGCCCAGGCAGACTACATACTGTACTTACATTATTATTATAACTGATAATTATACTTATGTGTACTTGTACCAAGAAAATTTTTTCCACGTTAATATACCCCATTTTGTTTAAACCCCCATCTAAATACAACCCACAGTAGACTAAATTAACATAAATATGAGAGGGCCCCAGGCGCTTTGTAGTCCAACATCAAAAAAAATGTGTACACTATAATATTATTGGGGGTAATAGAAAATTACCCTTTTTCGATCCTTTTTCACTGGGGCTTTTTTAAAAATGTTGTTACATGAGAATGGGAGTGTTTTCATTATTTATTCTACTGTATCAACGTGGAGACAACTTGTACACAATGTAAAGTGCAAAAAAAAGGCGCTTTCCCCGCCTGGTTTGTTTTTCGTGTGGGGGGGGGAAAGGGGGCTGCCCTGGCTGGCTATCCACACTTCCCAAACCTGACTTCCTACAAAAAACTCACCCCCACCCTACATTAACACTACAAATATTTTAAGGTGGGAAGAGTGTACTGTATATACATTGTATCACCCAGGGCTTTTTTCCCATCGTAGATAGTATGTGGGGGGGTGGCCGGGGGGCTACCATCCTTTTACAAAACCTGATTTTTACAGTAAATACTACTCACCTTTTGCCCTACATTAAACTATAAATTTTTGGGGAGGTAAATAATGAGTGTACTGTGTGTGTTTTTTTTTTTAATGCCTAGTTCTATTGCTAACTTAATATATGTTATTTAAACTTGTTAACTGGCATTTATATGCATTTATAAAGGAAAAAAAAAGGGAGTTCTTTTTTTCGCGAAGTCTTTTTCCCGGTAGCCTAATTTTTAACCTGCCGTTTTGGGGTTTCTTTTTGCAGAGGTTTTTTTGGGGATACGACAGTTTGAAGCCCCCCCAAACTGCCAATATCCCCCCTCCTTAAAGTGCAGACATTGTATTCCCCCTTTCCAGGACTCAAGCCCGGGGTCCCCGTTTCCTAACCCCCTTTACTAAATATTCCCCACTACCCCAACATTTTCGGGGCCCCCCAAAACCTTCCCCTCCCCCATTCCCTATCTAACATACTCACACGTTGCTGGAACCCCCAAACCCCCACCCAAAAAACCCCTTTTTCCCTTTCCCCCCAACCTTATCGGGGGCCCATCCCTCCCCCCCTTCCTTTCCCCCACAGATTTATACGCCTCTAAGTCATTCTATTTTTAGCCCTTCTCTCAAAAAAGCCAAACCAAATTTAACCCAACCCCCCAGCCCTTTGAAAAATACTTTTGAAAAACCAAACCCCCCAATTTCCACACCCGGGAATTTTCTGCATAATATTTACCCCAATTTTCTCCCCTTTGACAGGACATCCCCCTGCCTCCAGCCTCCCCCTCGCTGCGGGATTTTTAACCCAAACTTCACACCCAATGTAAAGTGTTGGTACCACTATATTTTCATACATTGTCCTTCTTTTTCCCCCATGGATAACGTTTTTTGGGCCCCGATACTTCAACGCCCCCCATTTTTCTTCCCCCAATTCTATTTAAACCCCCTCCTTCATAAAAAACCCTCCGTTTTCAAGTCAACTCCCAAATACTATCTGAAAACATTCACTTCTTCCATACTCCCTCTCCAATGTGATATCCAATTTTTCTTTATCTAAATCATTTGACACCTCATCACCTTACTCTTATCTATGTTCATTTTCCCAACTTTTTTACCTTCCACCCCCAAAACTCATCCATTAGCCTTTTGCAACTTTTTTTTAGAATCTCCCATAAGCACATATCTAAACCCAAAAAGTAACTGTGTCAACTCCCATTTGTACTTGATTCCCCATAATTAAATCCCCCCCCTCTCCCCAACACCAGCATCTATAAATACAGTGGTACCCCGAAGTTTCGAACTTTCGTTCCAGAAGGCTGTTAAATGCTGTTCCGAACAATTTGTTCCCATAAGGAATAATGTAAAAGAATTAGTCCATTTCAGACCCCCAAAAATACACTCAAAAAGCACTTACAAATAATACACTTACAAATAGGCGAGTTGGGAGCAGTTCAAAAACCCGGGTACCACTGTATAGATTAGTCCTCATTGTCGCACCCCAATCCTAAAGTGTCTCTGTGTCGCAAAAAAAAAAAAAAAAAAAAAAAATCTTATGAAATGATAGAGAATTTTTTTCCCGATGGTAATGACAAAAGAAAACAAATTTGATGGAAAATTTATGGAATTACACTCCGCAATTTTGCCCTTTGGCGATATTTAACATCGGCTATTTTGCCCACTTTGGTTTTTAGAATTTCAATTCAGTCACCAAACTCAGCTATTTCTTTAGAAATCCATTTGTTCTATCGACTGAATACAAGAAACTGCCCATTTACCCGATTTCAACTACCCAATAATGTGGTCATAATTTACAATTTGGCCAATTTCACACAAATTAAAAAAGATGCCAATTTCAAAATAGGGTCCAGAATGAACAATGCAGGCATTTCTGGCACTAAAATAACATTTTCTCTGTTCATCAGTTACGTTCTATTTTGAATTTATATACACACAAAAATAGAAGATGTACTGTTATGCAGACTATTGCATTATTGTAATAATTGTATAAATAATGTCAACCCATTCATGACTGCATATTAGAATGGCTAGTTGGACACTGATTGGACAACTTGTTTACTCTTGAATATCGGCAAAAAATCGGAACATTTCCGCTACTTTGAGCTCAATTTCAAGGTACAGTGGACCCCAGAGTAACGAGCAAAATTCATTCCAAAGCCTGCTCATGTGCCATTACCGAACAAATTTACTCCTTTTGAAATAATGTCAAGAGGTTAGTCATTTCAGACCCCAAAAATACACTTACAAAAGCACTACAATATTATACACTTACATAATTGTACGATTTCCGGGGTGCTGTTACCTGGGGTCCACTGTACTTTTCATTGTGAAACCAATCAAAATCATCTCTATTTCTGCAATATGTCTTCCATTCTATCAAATGAGACCAAGAAAAACGAGAAAATGGACCCTTGAATTTCGCCGCCATGAATACCATGAATTTTCATTATCGGCAACTTTTTCTAAAAATATTGCCTTGATTTTCGTGATTTAGCTTAGAATTTGGCGGTTGGGAAACGCGTCTGGAGCGAGCACAAAGGTTCCCAGACACCATTCAGAGTCAGTCTGGCATTGTGATCTTGGCAGTGACGATCACCTCACGCGTTCATAAGATACATTTCTTAATACAGTGGACCCCGGTATCAGCTACCCAGAGTATCAGCTACCCAGAGTATCAGCCACTCGTTTTGGCCAAATATTGGCCTGACTATCGGCCGTTTCCGAGCTGCCCGCATACCAGACTTGTCCGCTCCGCGCAGGCACTGTGGAGCCAGCTCGCTTTGTTTACCATTGAGTGAAAATAACATTTCACAATAAATTCATTGTGTTTAGTGCTTGTTTATTGATTGTGACTGTGAAATAAGCCACCATGGGCCCACAAAACTTCATAGTGGCAGCCCTTTTTGGTAAAGAAAGTGACAAAGACGATAGAATTGAAGAAAGGAATTACAAAGTACCAAAGTGGAGGAGGAAGAGAGGGGGAGAATGTGCCTTCTTCAGTGATTCTATGATATGTAGATACTATAGCAGCATGAGTCGAAAAGGCTATAGCACCAGCCAGCGATAAAGTGTAGCAAGTAAGTTAAGCGATTAAGTGATAAGAAAAATGATGACACGAAACTTAACTCCATTGTTGTTTGAGGTCAGTCATCCCTTGGTTTTCGATTGTCCCAGTTTCGCCGATTTTGGTTTCAGCCGATTTTGGTTTTCGCTGACTTTTTCGGGGAAAATTTGTCTCAGTTTTCGCCATTGTTTTAGTTTTCGCCGACCGTATGGGACCTGTCCACCACAGTGCCACGCACATACAAAGGCCGTAGGCCCGCCACCACCATCCCCCTACATTGTCACACAGTCTAGCATTGTTTATGCTTGAGTGAACATCACCCCAGGAGTTCATACAAAATATTTATTAACAATTCATTCTTTTGGCCCTTGATTATTATGTGTGACTACTAAATAAGTTTACATGGGCCCAAGAAAGCTCCTAGTGCCAGTTCTTTGGTAAAGAAAGTGAGGAACACTGTAGAAATGAAGAAAGAAATAATATAAAAATATGATAGTGAAAGTGAGAAACACGATGGAGTTTAAGAGTGTAGCAGGCATGCAGGGAGTGTAATGCAGCAGGGAGTGTAGCAGGTATGCAGGAGTGAGCAGGTATGCAGGGAGTGTAGCATGTATGCAGGGAATGTAACATGTATGCAGGGAGTGTAGCATGTATGCAGGGAGTGTAACAGGTATGCAGGGGAGTGTAACAGGTATGCAGGGAGTGTAACAGGTATGCAGGGGAGAGTAACAGGTATGCAGGGAGTGTAAGTATGCAGGAGTGTAGCATGTATGCAGGAGTGTAGCATGTATGCAGGGAGTGTAGCAGGTATGCAGGGAGTGTAACATGTATGCAGGAGTGTAGCATGTATGCAGGGAGTGTAGCATGTATGCAGGGAGTGTAACAGGTATGCAGGAGTGTAACATGTATGCAGGGAGTGTAGCATGTATGCAGGGAGTGTAGACAGGTATGCAGGGAGTGACGGTATGTAGGGAGTGTAGCATGTATGCAGGGAGTGGAGGCATGTGGCAGGAGTGTAGCATGGAGCAGGGAGTGGCAGGTATGCAGGGAGTGTAGGCAGGCAGGGAGGGGTGGGCAGGGCAGGGAGGAGTGGAGCAGGGAGGGAGGGAGGAGCAGGCAGGGAGGGAGGAGCAGGCAGGGAGGGAGTGTAGCAGGCAGGGAGGAAGTGTAGCAGGCAGGGAGGGGGAGCAGGCAGGGAGGGAGTGTAGCAGGCAGGGAGGGAAGTGACCCCGGATAAGGACTTGGTACCTAAATTCCTTATGGAAGGGGATTCCCCTTCCAAAAATAGGTCTCTTCCCTCTCCCCTCCTCCCTCTCTTCCATCCAGCAACAACAAGTCTTAATAAAGGTAAGTGCCACATAGAGTTCATTCAGGTACTAATTTACTTTACTTTCATTGTTTGCTATCATTTTCCCTAGCCCCTTTATTCCCAGCTTTAGTAAACTACCATAGTTCAATTAATTGCATTTGTATAAATTGACTAAGGTACAAATTCACTTGCCAAGAACTCTGTCAAATACCCTGTATCTCTACAAACTCTTATTAAAAATTTGTAATAATCAAATAGTTCTAAGCATTTATTCTAGTATCATATTATTAAGTTTAGTATTATTATTCTTCTCAGGTCTAGTTATAGAATCACATCAAATCTTATGATTACAGGAATTGATCCTGATATCAACCTATTATTAAATGACTTACATGATTCCAACAGCAACTAACTATTACACAGCAGATCAAGCAAAGACATTACTCAGAGCCAACAATAACATAACTATCTTCAATTACAATGTTAGATCT
Organism: Cherax destructor; assembly: GCA_009830355.1. Classification (NCBI taxonomy): domain Eukaryota; kingdom Metazoa; phylum Arthropoda; class Malacostraca; order Decapoda; family Parastacidae; genus Cherax; species Cherax destructor. The sequence continues at coordinate 4,669 of WNWK01059063.1, read as the reverse complement.
TTGAGCAAACATTATGATGACCTCACACACCATCAATCCCTCCAGACCAATATGTCAATCATCACACTCACTGAGACCTGGCTGAAGCCTGATACTACAGATGTCTATGGCATCCCAGGTTAACAGCCATTCACAATTGCAGGACAGATCAGCGAGGGGTGGAATAGCTAATACTACTCAGATCAACTTGAATGTATCAATAACTCTTGCATAAGGGATGAGCATGGAGAATATATTATAGCCAAATTTAAATCAAAAGACCTGCAAAACCCTCACAGTGATAAACATCTACAGATTACCACAGTCAAACATTCACCATTTTAGTGAAAAACCAGGTAACCTAATAACTGATGCACACATGAACAAAGACCATTTGCTGCCTCACAGGAGACTTCAAATAAATCTCCTACATGACCAGGACCCACAAGTAACAGAATTCACAAACACTATGAGCAACTGCTTGTTACTACCAACAATATCAAAACCTACAAGAATCTCCGAGACAAATACCTCATTACTAGACCACATCTGGACTAATACTATAGCCCCTCTAAAATCAGGCATCATCAAAACAACACCACAGACCACTATCCGACCTTTCTCATAACTAATCTTGGAAATTGCCCTAGATATTACAAAAGTTACCTTCAGACTACATAATGAGTCAGCTGTAAATAACTTTATAACAGCTATGATTAACATTGATCTGGCATAATGAGTTAGAAACATATACAGATACTAATGAATGCATCAAGAATTTCCTTAACAAAACCCACCACCTCTATAACAAACATTGCCCTAAAAAAACTAAACAGATCACAGCTAAGAGACTTAACAATCCCTGGCTAACACCCAGCATCCTTAAATCCATTAACAAAAGGCACCAATATGAAAAACAATACAGAAGGGGTCTAATAACCAGAGAACAATCCAAACGCTACTCATCAACCCTTACCAGCCTGATAAGGAGATCAAAAAAATTGTATTATGAGAACAGACTCCAGAACATAAAAGGTGATATGAAAAGACCTGGAAGACCCTATCTGCAATTCTAGGAAATAATAAGATACGAAAAACAACACCATCAAATTATCAAGAGCAGATGAACCCCTACTCTCACCTACTGAGACAGCAAACAGACTTAATGTTTTCTTCTCCACCATAGGGAAAGAATCTAGCGAGTAAAATCCCAAGCTCAAACACCCGGTCCAACAGACTACCTCACAAACACCTACCCTAATACGCTATTCCTAGCCCACCAACCCAATTGAAGTCTGCACATAATCAACACCCTTAAAAACAAGGCAGGAACATAAACAGCCTACCAACTTTTATGTACAAAAAAGCTCACAGGTACTGTCACCAATCATAGCTAACTATTCAATAAATCCATTGAAGCCTCTACCTTTCCATCAATTCTCAAAATAGCTAGGGTCACCCGATCCACAAAGGAGGTGATCAAACAGACCTGAATAATTATAGACCAATTTCTAATTTACCATTGCTTTCTAAAATCTTCAAAAATTAATTCATAGACAAATCTATTCCTACCTCGCCTCACAATGTACTAACCCGTCAATTTGGATTCAGGACAAAAAGAGCACAAACGTGCTATTACGCACATGTTGGAGTTAATATATACAGCACATGAGAAAAAAGAAGTCCCACTGGGAATCTTCATTGATCTCCAAAGCTTTTGATACAGTACCATGATTTACTGCTCACAAAATTAGCACACTATGGATAAGGGGGACCACTAACTACCTAAAACCCCAACCTCACCAACAAAGCCAATACGTGTACACAAATGGAGAGAACTCTTCCACACAACCAATTAAGCCGGAGTCCCTCAAGGAAATGGGGGCCCTCCTATTCCTCATTTACATAAATGATCCACCGAACATCACAACTCTCAAACCCATTTTATTTGCAGATGACACAACATATGTCTTCTTCCCCCCAAACCAGTTATACTGGCCAACATTTTGCCAATTACAAAAATATCACATGGATGACGACTAACAAGCTTACTCTCAATACTGACAAGACCTCTTTACAGTTTGGAAGCAAAGTCACAAATGTTCCACCAACATAACACTTAATGGTATACCCATCACAAGACTCACAGAGGGAAAATTCCTAGGAATCCACCCTTGACAGTAGCCTTAAATTCCAAACACATAAAACAAATTTCCAAGAAAATCTCAAGACAGTAGGCATATTATCAAAGATACGCTATTATTACCCAATCAGCTCTCCTTCTATATCATTCACTTTCTACCCTATCTCACCTATGGAATCTGTGCATGGGATCAACAATTAAATCACCTTAGACCACCATAACACAACAAAAGGCCGGTCAGAATGTCAAATTCCCCTCTAGACAGCATACTCCACCAATATTCAAAAGTCTCAAACTACTCACCGTAAAAAAACATTCATACTTTCTCTTGTGCCTACTAATAAAACTTTACACTCTAATATAAACCCTCTGCTCAAAACTCTCCACCCTTTAATAGGACCCATGACCACAACACCCCACACAGATCACTTTTTGATATACCCCTGTTCATACAACCTATGAAAAAAATTCTATGCACATAAAGGGCCCCAGAATCTGGAATTCTTTACCAGTAAATATTAAGATAATCGTGTCTGAAAATCAATTTAAGACTCAACTCAAAACCACCTCCACCCAAACCTAAATGATCATGCTATAAACTACTTTGAAAAATGCTCATTGTTACTTTCCTATACGATAATCTCAATTTTTAATAATATGTTACTATTATGTTACCCCTACTTATTTGTTAATGTAAAAAAATGCTCAATGTTATTTTCCTTAAGATAATCTCAATTCCATATTATCATTCAAGAATCTTAACACCTGTAACAATCTAAGATCTAATAAAATTATATAATAATTTAAACAAATAAAAAAAATTTTATCATATTGTAATTTTTGAAAATAATTTTTAACTAGAATAAACTCAAAAATTTCTCTAATATTAAGTACATAGTTTTTAAGGACTAGAATAAACTGCCCCTAATGCCATGGCATGTCAGTGGCTCTCCTTGCACTCAATTTACAAGTAACTTCCGATACCCATGTAACCTGCAATGAAATAAAATTTTTTGTTTGTTTGTTTGTTTGTTTAAATCTATCTTTGGCCCCAAAATTTTTTTTTTTTCCAACCTTCTGGGTTTCTGGAATGGATTAATTGAATTTCCATTATTTCATGGGGGGAAAAAAGTTTTGGTTTTAGAAGGTTTTAGCCATCCATCTGGAACGGATTAAAATCGAAAAAACCAGGGATGACTGTAGAAATAGGGGATTTAGAAAAATGCCGCCCCCGCCACCATCTCTTCCAAGGCAAGGGGTAATTATTTCTTTTAAAAATGTAAAATTTTTATTTATAAATTAATGTGTACATAATTTCATTTAAAAAATACATATTGTTTCAGTGTGAATAGTGATGGTAGCTTGCTGCCAGGCCCAACACCACCACTATATGTACGGGGTTTGGGGCAAAACCCTATAAACCCATCAACAACAAATTACATTAGTCCCTCATACATGACATATTTTATTAATTCTAGAGTATATATCCCTGTTTCTATGTTATTAATATTGTTTATTATGTCATATTAGATGAATTGTGGTAGATAAATAAGCCACAGAGGGATATTAGTGTCATACTGAAGCATCTTGTCTTGCCTCCAAACAATAAACTCGCCTCCCTCTCCTCCTCCCCCCCTTCCTTTCACCAACAAATTGTCTTCAGTAAAGGTAAGTGTGATGTTAAATGTTCATTTTACATGTTATTAGTGCTTTTTATTTATTGGGCATTCTTTTCTGTATGTAAATCTATATTTTCTCTAAAAAAAATTTTTTTTTTTAATACTGAAACGGTTATTTGGATTTAATTATTTCTTATGGGGAAAATGGTTTTGAAAATTTTAATTTTAATTTCGGGAATTTTCTGGTACAGATTAATAAAATTCAAGGGTCATTGGACAACCATAAATCTTATAAAAATACACCTCAAAGTTTTTTTTATCATTACCCCACTGCTTGCTGAAGGATTTTTTTATACTGTGCACACTGACCACACAGACCCATTCTTCACATGTGAGCCTCACCTTTTTTCCCCTTGATTTGAAGCCGCTGGTTTTGGGGTATATACAGCCCTCCTCACTTAACGATGGAATAGGGACCCAAGACACCGTCAAGGTTCCGTCCTAAACGAACTCTATACAGGGTCCCTCCACATTTGTCCAATCTCTCTTTAAAGCTACCCAAGGTCCTACGGAACTAAAACCTTGGGTAGTTTCCCCGGTTGACCCATACTTAGCTCTGTGAAGACGTGTCATGTGTGCTCTCTGTGAATCTGAACAGGATGTCCCTCTTGAGCTACTTACCAGCAGCTGAAGGAAGAACTTAGGGTGGCTAAGCTTGAGATACAGCACTGACTGAAGGGAAAAAAAGAGGATTCGTAGCAATCCTCCCTTTGAATCCTCAACAAGAAAGGAACCTGTACTGTGGCTAATGCATGGGACAAAGTTAAGGATCAAAGGACGGATGGGAGGAGAAACAACAAAGATCCAGGAAAACGTTGTAAAAAATCGGGCCGATTCTCTGTGCTACCCGATGGAATGTGAGTCGACT
>WNWK01059062.1:0-10286 GCA_009830355.1 Cherax destructor | reverse complement strand
CTGAAACCGTCATTATTCACCCCTTTCATATTTTTTTCCCCTACCATTTGTTGGGCGTGAAGCATTCCATCACTGGTATTACTTTTTTCGTTTTTGGATGGTCATGCTGTGCTCAGCAGCCTGAGCTGGTATGCGGGCCCTAGCAGCCGAGCTGGGGCTGGCTCAGCAGCCTAAGCTGGTCATGCGGCCGGCAGCCGGGAGCTGGTCATGCTTCCGCAGCCTGAGCGGGGCATCTGTGCCCAGCAGCCTGAGCTGGTCAGCGGGCTCAGCAACCTGGCTTCTTGAATTTTCATTCTTTCTATATTTAAGTACCGTATTTCGGCCTTAAAGACGCAGCTTATAATACTTGTTTGATTCAAGGGCGGCATCGGACAACTGGGAGGCTCCCCCATCCCACCCCCATAGCCCCCGTCAACCCATTTTATAGGACCGGCGGGTTTTTTGGAGTTTTTATGAAAAAAAAGGGTCAAAAAGACCAAAATACGGTGTTAAATTAACCCCACTAAACTTTTGTTTTTTTATAATAAATTTTTTAAATCCGACAAGTTAAGAATGAACACTTGTAACGTTTGGGAACGTTTACGGGGAAAGCCCCGCCAGTCTTCATCAGTCCAATAAAAAGAAGATGGTAAAAAAAGGAGGAGTTTAAGGTAACGCCCCTCAACCTGAAATAAGCCCATAACTTGAAATTGATGGACTGCAAAAATAATAATATGAAAAAATAATACAATAATAATAAAATAAAAAGAAAATAATAATAAAAATAATAATAAAAAAACAATAGGTGTGGTACTTGATCTTGGTGTCTTGGGTCATGGGATGGTCTGTGTTTTTTCCCCCAAAAAATCAGGGGTAATTGGGCCTCGGAAACCCTTTTAAAAATTTTTTTTGGTGATGATAGTGCTACGGTTTTAATTCTTTCCTTTTGTTTTCCCCTCCTATGTTTTTTCGTCTTAATACCGTGAAAGGTTTTAATTGTGTATAAAATTTTTAAGGGGGGGATTTAAAAATTGGGGTTTTACCTCATGTCATATCACTGGTGTGGTTTTGACCCCTCCACACGGGGAGGTTTAGCCCTCCACACGGGTTTAAGTTATTGCTTAGCTCCTCCACACTGGTGAAAGTTATTGCTTACTCCCCCCCTGGTGTTATTGTGCCCCCCACACTGGTGTACGTTATTGTTTAGCTCCTCCACACTGGTGAAGTTTTGTTTACTCCTCCACACTGGTGTTATTTTTAGCCCCTCCCCCTGGTGTAAGTTATTGCACTCCTCCACACTGGTGTCTTTAGCAGCCTCCCCGGTTTAAGAAGCCCTCCCACGGTGAATTTTGTTTAGCTCCCACACGGGTGCTTATTTTTAGCCCCAAACGGGTTTAAGTTTTTGAACCCTCCACACTGGTGAAAGTTAGTTTTCCCCTCCCCTGGTGTCATTGCAGCCCCCACACTGGTGTAAGTTATTGCAGCCCTCCCCACTGGGTAAGTTCTTAGCCCCTCCACACTGGTGAAAGGGGCGCAGCCCTCCACATGGTGTTTTATTGCTTATCTCCACACTGGTGTGGTTTGCTTTCCACACCTCAATGAGCTTGTGTTCCCTGTACGGGAGATTAATGCCTCTTATTAATCCTCGTTGTCTGTTAGGTTTAAAATCTAGCGAACCCCCATTTCGGGAGAAGTCTAAAAGATTTCCCCGGTATAATATACAATACACCAAAAACCCGGGGCATCAAAGAAAACAAAACGTGTTTCGGTCCCCCTTGCTTTTTATCATAAAAGTGAGAAACATGTATTTGGGACTATCTCCACATTAACTCCTCTAAAAAAATGTTTTTTTACCCTTTTCCCCTAAAGGGGGAGTTGCTTGGGGGTTCTAAGTAACACCGGGAAACATCCTGGGAAGTGAAAACCCCCTGGGGAAGTGACACATACGGGGAAGTAAACATACTGGGAAGTGAAACATCTAAGGACAATCCGGGAAGTAAAACATACAATGAAAATCCGGGGGAAGGGAAAATCCGGGGAAGTGACATAGGGGAAGGAACACCCTGAAAGACCATCCGGGGAAGTGACACACCCGGGGAAGTGCTACTGGAAGTCAACTATTTGGGAAGTGACATCCGGGGAAAGGGACACATACTGGGAAGGACACCTGAGAAGTGACACCCGGGAGAAGTGAAAATGCCCTAGTTTCTGAGACCATGTTTCTTTTTAAACACAAACACACACACACCACCCCACACACACACACACACACACACACACACAGAAGTAGGGAGGCAGGATCCATACACATTTCGGGGCGGGGAAAATGGACCAAGCAAAAGCAAAAGTCGGGGCGGGACCGTAATCGACCCCCCCAAAATGAGACAAAAGGCAGTGAAACCCAACCCCCAAAACACACGTGATCAAGTGCTCCAATCGTTGAGAGTACAGTGCAGTAGAGAGAGACAGTAGAGTACAGTACGTAGGTACAGACAGTGTTGGTCTTGTGGTCTGCACTGTATAGCTCCCTCCTTGAGGATGCTTTTCTATCTCTACACCATCACCTCTACTGTCTATAGAGCCCAGACTCCAGGAGCCCAGAATATTGGGATGAAAAAGAAAAGGGGCCAAAAAAATGGTAGAGGGAAAGGGGGAAATGGGGGAGGAAAGGGAGAGAGAGAGAGAGAGAGAGAGAGAGAAAAAAAGGGGGAGAGAGAGAGAGAGGAGAGAGAGAGAGAGGAGAGAGGGAGGGGGAGAGAGAGAGAGGATTCAACGAGTTACCCGGGCCAGAACGGGAAACCCCCTGTAACTAAATTTGAATCTAATCATAGAGGAAGGGGTTTGTGTGTGTGGGGGGGGGTTGGGGGAGGCCCCTCTTCTTGCTCCCTTCATTTCTTCTTACCCACTTTTGCCCCTCTCTCCTTCCCACTTTTGCTCCCTTTTTTTACCCACTTTTGCCCCCCTCTCCTACCCCTTTTTGCCCTCTTTCTTACCCATTTTTGCTCCTTTTTCTTCCCCCACTTTTGCCCCCTCTTTCTTACCCACTTCTTGCTCCCTTTTTTACCCACTTCTTGCTCCCTCCTTCTTACCCATTTCCTTGCCCCCCCTTTCCCCCTTTCTTAGCTTACATTTATCCACTTTGCCTCTTTTTCCCCCTTCACTACTTCCCCCCTTCCTCCTACTTCCCCCCCCTTCTTTCCCCTTTCCCCCTTTCCCAAACTTCATTGACAAATCTCTGAACAAAGCTGGGAACAAAACCTGGTCTCCACACACACACACACAAAAAGGAGCTATGACTGCCCCCCTGCAACCACAAATAGGTGAGTACACACACCAGCCTCAGTCAACCCTTTAACATGCCCAAACAAACTGACCCAAACCACTTTCAGCCAAGGTGGTGGTAATGACCCAAACAACGGTATGCTTCGTGGAGGGAGAAGCAACCCCAATGGTCAAAATGTTTTTTTTTTTCCCCCAACAATCATGAATCATTGAAAAGAATAAACAAAAAAGATATAGATTTTGAAGAAATAGGATAAACTCTTTGTATACACGGTATTACTCTAAGAAATGATTACGTCATCAGCCCGGGGGGAATAGGAGGGGTAATCTAAAAAGAACAATAACACAGTACCGTGACGGGACAATACAAAATACCTGGTACATAGACGGGGGCGCTTGGGGACGAAAATTTAAAAATTATAGAATTTACTGACAAAAATGGAAAATCGTCATACACACCTAGTTTAATATCTTTGGCAAAAAAATTAATACACGACACTGAAACCAAAAGGTTGACGGGGGCGAGCAAATCAATTCCCCAAAAATTCCTCACACACTTGGAGTCGAGGTGGAAGATGTCGAGCGCCGGTCAACCCCACGCCATAACAACATAAGTGAGAATAGGGGAGGAAGTAAGCAGACTCAGTAAAAAACAGGGCGTCGTGGCCCAAAAAAGAGAACACTTGCAACAACCGTTGTCCCAGATTTTTTGCTTGCCCACGGGATATGAGATACACTGCGGAACAAGTGAAGAGGTCTGTGGGAAAGTGGAGAAGCCTAAAAAGTCCGCCCCCAGGTTATGTGAAACCCCTATAGCAACAACCTGGTTGACCAAGCAAACAAAAGACAACCTAACCCGGGGAAAAGCTTCAAATAATAAGGGGAGACAAGTGTATCAGAGGCAGCAACTATCAACGTAAGTGAAAACTCGAAACTCATAAATGAAAACCCAAGGCACACAGACGAATCCACAGTCAGGCCATACCGCTGTACTAGACTAGTCGGGAACAGCCCTTCCCCCTTTAACAGTCCCTCACTGACCCCGACTTTAATGCCCCCCTACTAGCTTTCAGCCGAGACGTCTATACTTGGTACCTACTCTGTCACCCCACAAATTTTCCCGGGAAAGGCGGGGATTAGCATTAGGTAATATCTTTACCCTGGTCCAACACGACACGGGAAACCCGGGGGAAACTAATGCACACACACACACGCAACAGCTAAAACGGGTCCCTGTTTAAACAGCCCCAGAGACATTTCCACAGTGACGGGTGGGTAACCAGGGGAAATGTCCACACATGGGGAATGAAAAAACCAGGGGGAAGGAATAAGCTCTAGGCCTTCGTTTTTTCAACAACATGATTTTTTTGCAGTAATAGAATAAATTCAGGCAGATTCGTTCAGGGAACGACTTTCCAAATGTCGTTCTCGTGAACAATTGCTTAATTTTCTGCAACATTGAAATCCCGACGTTTGAACAACACGAAAGGCCCAGAAATATTCAACTTGTGGTTATTTTTTAAATTTATCAAATAAGAAACTATTATTATTATGATTATTAGTATTTTTATTTGAGGGCAAAGACTGCTCAGCGCCGGGGGAAAAGGGAGGAAATTTTAAACCCTTTATCTGAGGAAGGGGAAAAGAGCCCCAAAATTTCCCTTTGGGTGAAGGCTTTTACAAGATCACATCTCCATGAAAAGGGTTTTAAAGAAAAAAAAACTAAAAAACCTAACCACCCCAACCAACTTCCAACAATACCTAACTCACCCCCAACCTAACTCACCTAACCTAACTCACCCCAACTTAATACCAACTCATCCTAACCTATCCATTTTTAAAAAAATTAACCTTCTTATCCAAATAACCAACCCTTTAACCCCACCCCAATGCAACCCATCTAATAATTTGCAGATTTAAAAATTCAATGGTTTCAAGGCCCCAAAAAATTGGAAAGGGGCAAGTGCCAATCATTTAGGGGGAGAGTGTAACCCATTTGGGGGGGGCAGTGTCAATCATGTGAGGGGGACGAGTGTCAATCGGAGGGGGGAAGTTTTGTGGGGGGGAAGGTAAATTGGGAGGGGGGAGGCCAACATGTGGGGGGGAAGTGCCAATCATGAAAAGGGAAATGTCAACATGGGGGGGGAAAGTGTCAACCCAGGTGGGGGGGGAAAAACCAATCAGGGGGGGACAAGTGTTTAGGTGGGGGGGACGGTGCAACGGGGGGAAAAAAGGGCCCCCCCAAAAATTTTTTGGGACTCTCTCTTTTTCGTTTCAATAAATTACAGAACAGGGGCAAGGGGGTTTTGTCCGAATCCTTGACATTTTGTAAAAAATCTGTACACATCGGGGGAACTATATCCATTTATGGAAAAAATATTGAGAAAGAGAGAAAAAAAGAGAGCGGGGGGGAGAGAGAAAATGACAGAGAGAGGGGGGGCCACAAGGGGGACCGGGGGGTACCCCCCCCCAAATGGTTCAATAAAGACAAAAAAAGGGCCCCCCCCTTTTCCCCTGGCCACCATGGCCCCCCCCATCGGCCCAAAATCCCCAAAAAAATTTTTTACCCCCGGTTTTAAAAAATTTTTTTTTTCGTGGGTATTCAGGAAAAAAAAAAAAAAAAAAAAAAAAAAAATTTAAAAGGGGGGGTAGGGGGACGGAGAAAAAAAAAGGGGGTTGGGGGGGAAGAGAAAGGGGGGTATTTGGGGAAGGGGAAAAGGGGAGGGAAGAAAAAGGGGGGTGGGGGGGAAATGGCTCTTAAAGGCTGGTTGCGGGGGAAAGGGAGGAGGGGGGTGGTAATGGAGTGGGGGACCCGGTTTTTCTTTTCCCCAACCCCCCCAAAAAAACCCCCCCTACCCCCCCCCAGAATTATCCTTCCCCCCCACCCCCCCTACCAAAAATTTAAATATATTAAATTTTTCTTAAGGAAACTTTTGGGGCATTATAATTGGGATGAGCGCATACCCCAAAAAAACTGACCGAGACGAACGTCGGGAAACCCCCAGCCCCTGAGGAACGGAAATAAGACAGAAGAACGCAGGAACCTAAGCCCAAAATAATGTCGGGAAAACCAAAGACCAGACGAACGTCAGGACAAAAAAACAAAGAAGAACGTCGGGGAAACCCAAAGACTAGAAGAACATCGGAACCTAAACCTAATTGGGAACCAAAGGGCCGAAGAAGTCAAAACCAAACCCGGAGGAAACGCGAAAAAAAAACCCCGACGAACGTCGGGAACCAAGTAGAAGAACGTCGGGAACCCAAGACCAAAAAATTTTTCGGGCCCAAGACCAGAAGAACGTCAGGAACCAAACCAGACGAACGTCGGGAACCAAAAAAAAAATAATGTGGGAAAATAAGACCAGACGAACGTCAGGCACCAAAAAAAAAGACGAACATAAAAAAAGGGCCCAAACAAATGTCAAACTTAAAAAAGGAACGGGACACTATCTCTTTAAAATGTTAGATAAGATAGGCTGGGGGGGAGGGGCAAAATTTAAAACCCCCCTGGTTGCCCGGGGGCCCCGGGTGCAGCGTAAAAATGCCCAAAAGGGGCACAGGTTGAGGGGAGGTGATAGATTTGATTTGCCTTACATGATTATAATCTTCATCTTTTTTGTGTGTGTGCTACCTATTTGGGTTTAGGGGGGGGAACATGGCCCCCGGCCCTTTCCCTTTACTGGTCGCCCCGTGTTTTTATATATATATATATAAAACATATCCCCGGGTAAATAACTTTTGGGGCACACCAAATTCAAAGCAACTTTTGTACACAGGATAAGAAAGAAAGTTTAACTCTTAATTTTTTTTTTGTAAAAAAGCTGCTTAACTATAATTTCAATACGGGGAGAAAATTTTTTTTTTAAAGTAACTCAAGTCCATTTTTAAATAAACTTTTTTTTTTTGGGTCATGATTGAAGCCTGGTGATTTGGTGAATGTTTTGGCTTTCATTTCATTCGAACTTTGGGGGGAATTAGGGGGTTTTTCCCCCCGGCCACAGATACCCCACTTGTACCCAATTGGGCCTTTTTCCCCCAAATTTACTATCGGGCCTTTCAAGTGTATTCATGTTTTTTGGGGAATCTGGGGGAAATTTTTCCCCCAACTGCAAGGATTTTTAAATGATTTTTCCCCGCCCCTTAAGACACAAAATAAATATTTTTTCCCTATACTGGGGGGAAAAAATTAAAATTTACGGTAAGTACAAAAAATATGCAGATGTATAAATTTAAAAGTAAATACAAAATATACCCCGATGTAAAAAATGAATTTGGAGAGATGTTGACCAGAGTTCAACATTCGTGGGACCCCCAGTTTTCCCAGTCTTTGAAGATATTTTGTCTTGATTTTAAATGTATACAGTATATGCTCATAGTATTTTGAAATTTACGGACTTTAAAAAAAAATTTGGATTCATGATATATCCTCAGAAAACAGGTTTGGACCCCCCAAAAAGTTTGGATTCATGATACCTAGTCCAGAGCTATGACAGGATTTTTCAATATGTCTAACGATACGTTTCTAGCATAGTAAGAATGATCCATCCACATTACTTTAAGGATCCAGTAATCCTCGGTGAACACCCCTCGGGATCTTGTCAGAAAATGGCAAGGTATTCCTCATCATAATACCAATGTTTTGAATTTTCACAATGGAAAAGCCGAAAACAAAAACTAAAATCTTCTTTGTTGTTAAACTTACAAGATCTGATCTTAGTTTCGTATCTCAGTGTCTGCATTTTTTTTCCCCCCCCCCTCTCTCTCTCTCTCTCTCTCTCTCTCTTTTTTCTCTTTCAACCAAAATATCTAGAGTCATAAATGCCCTTTTAATCCCGGCAGTCATGAAACATTACTCCCCTCTCTCTCTCTCTCTCTCTCTCTCTCTCTCCCCCCTCTCCCCCAATACGGCACCCGCATTATAAGAGCCCTTTAAAGGAAGACATAGTCTGTAATGTTGTCTGTTCTCTTATCTGGCAGCAAACAGGGATTAAAATATTGTGTTTATCTCTTTTTCTGTATTTCTCTCTCTCTGTCCCTTTGTTTTCCCCAAATGAAATGTGCAACACAATAAAACAACTCAAAAAAAAAATAGTTTATATATATATAAAATTTTTTATTTATTTTTTTTTTGATTAAACATGGGCCCTTTTTCCCCCCAAGGCGGGTTTGGGCCCTTTAAAAAAAAAACTTTCATCATCATTCACCCATCATTCTTGGGAGGCTCCAACTACAGCTAAAAAAATGAAACAAACACCCCTCCTTAATCCCGGGATCTGTCTTATCCCGGAATCAATTTGGCCTGCCGGTTTCCGAAACCCTTCATAAATGTTACCTTTTTACACTCCCAAAAACGTCAAGTCCAAAAAACCCTTTGTTCCATTCGCTCCCATCTAACACGCTACGCACCTTGCTGGAAGTCCCGGCTCCACAAACCCCTTTTAACCCCCCCCCCCAACCTTTTTTTGGCCGCCCCCACCCCCCCTTCCCTCCACTAAATTTATACACCCCAAGCATTCTATTTTACTCCTTCTTTCTATATCCTTTATCCTTTGATATCCTTTGAAATTTAAAATATTTTTTTGAGCCCGGCCAGGGCCGGCTCGCGGTTTCCTGGTCAACCAGGCTGTTGCTGCTAATTTTTCCCCACATACCATCACAGCCTGGTTTATCTGGCACCTGGTAAATTTTGTCCCTTTCCCCCTTTTAAGGCTTCTACACTGGTTCCAGCCGTGTTTCGGGTATCTTCTGGTAAGATGTTAATGTCTGGGACCCGGATGTTAATACAGTGCCCCCTTTTTTCCCCACCGCCCCCTGCTCCTCACGGGTTTTTTTCCCCTTTTTCCCCCTATCTCCCCCCAGTATGTTGTTATGGCAGGGCAGTTTGGGACCCGGCCCCCAATCTTTCCAGTTTTTATCATGTATCTCTCTCTCCTCCCCCCCAATGAGTACATGTTAAGCGAACTTCCCCAATAATTTGATTTTTAATGGCCAATGTGAGCCGTAAACGATTTGGGTTTTTCCCCCTCTGCTTTTCCCTGCCCTGAACGGGGCCTAGCACTGGCAGATTCTAAGTGAGGGAGCATAGCGATTTGAATAGTGTCACCACGGCATTATTTCCCCTTTTTTTGAAAGTTCTCAAACCCACCCCGTCATCTTCCTTTTTTGGGATTTTTCTTTTATTTTTTAAAACAGATGCAAATAATTATTCCCAAAACCCTTTCGTGCCCCTTTTTTGTGGGTTAACCCTTGGGTTTTGAAAGGTTTTTTTGTTTTCTTTTTTTTAACCAAGGTAAATTATCCCATTAAGCTGTTTTCCCACGCCCATTAAGACCTTGCTTTTTTCCCGAAATTTTTTGTGTCCTCTTTGGGGTTTCTTCTTATTTTTTGGGGTCTGAAAAGATGTAAAAAAATTGCGGGGGGTTTTTTCTTTCTGCTATGAGGATGAGAAAAAAGAGGCCGGGGCAGTGCCCCGGGGGTACGACCCCTTTTTGGTCTTGCCCTGTTCACTACTACTTTTTTGTTCTTTTTTAGGAACCAAAAATTCCACCTTCCCGTAATGCCTATGGCCCCCCTTTTTCGCATCCTCCATGATCGCATTTTTCAAAAGCCTTTTTAAAATCTGTTAAACACATTGCTTTTGGCGCCCCCAACCTGTAATTCTGTCATAAGGAGCAGCTGTGAAGGGGGAAACGACCGCTCTAAACCATGCTGGTTTGGGGATGTTGGTTGTGCTGGTCCATGAACTTTTAATCTGCCGCTCATCACCTTTTAAAGATTTTTTGATGTGAAAGTAGGGTATTTGTAATTTTTGCTAGTGCTCTACTACCTCCCCCTTTCAAAGGGCTTTCTGCACTCTTTAAGGCCTTGGGAAATTTTACCTGATCAAGCTCTTTTCCCAGAATACTAAGGGCTCTTGCTAATGGTATTTGCCGCTTTTAAAAAAGCTTCCTGAATCTGGTCCCCGGGGCTGGGAGGGGGATTTGGCCATTTCTTTTCGAAACTATGGGTTTGTACTAATGGGTTAG
>WNWK01059061.1:0-10287 GCA_009830355.1 Cherax destructor | reverse complement strand
GTATGGGTGCACAAGAAGGCACGGGGCCACAATTGATTTGTTGTAGCAACGTCCTGGTTTTTTTCCCCGGAAAGGGCCAACAGCTGTATAGCTGAGGTACAGATGTTATTGCAGGAACTGATCAATTCTACCAGGAGTTATAGTTGAATCACTTTTTTATTGCGGGTTTTTGGGTGCCGGGGTGTGGACTTCAGTTTTTTTGGGGAAACTGCAGCAAAATCACAAGATACGTAGCAACAAAGCTAGCAATCTGCAAAAAAAAAAATAAATAAAAATATTTAAATGTATTATTGACTGATTATTAGGAAATCCTAAGAGGGACCTAGGGGGGCCCTTTTGATTTCCCCCCCTTTTTTTTTATCTCCAGCACATTGTTATTATTTCACAGTACCAGCAAGTTTTTTTCGGATGGGTTTAAAAAATTTTTTAACGCTGGTTTTACAACTAAAGTTGTTGAAAAAAAAATTGGGTTTTTCAAGGGGGAATTGTAAAACCCTTTTTCCCCCATTTTCCGGGAATGGTTCCGATAACTTTCAAAGTTTTATGTTTTTGGCAAAAAAATTTTTAAAAGGGAAAAAGTGTCTCAGGTAAGAAGTATGGCCCGTGTTTTTTGTAACAGAAAAAAGGAAGGTCAGACAGAGGGTGTCCCCCCCGGGGGGGGGGGTTTTTGGGAACATAGACGGGGGGGTTTTGGGATAATATTGTGTCGGGGTAATGGGAACAAGCCTATTATCTGTCTTATGCTGGTGGTAATGTTTTTGGGGGGAAGGGCAGAAGTCAGGAGCCCCAGAAAAAATATAGGTCAGCCATAGAAGTAAATTGGTCTAAGGGGGGGGCCCCAAACCCTAGGGGGCTTTTTTCCTAGAAAGGGGGGGCAATGAACGGGTGATGGGGAAAATTTGGATAAATTGTTTGGGTAGACAGGTTTAAAGGAACTTGCAATTCCATTCATTGAAAATGGGACAAATTCTATGGCAAACGTGATATGTATGAAAGGGGGGGGGGTTCCCCTCTCTCTGGGGGTGGAGGGTTGGATTAAGATTGATTGGGGGGGGCATTGGGAAATTGTCTGGGGCTTTAAACTGATAGATTATAGAGGATGGGTATTTGGGAAACAATCGGGGGTAGTATTAGGGGTTTGGGAAAAAGCAGATATTACCAGGATACCCCAGGGATATGTTTAAAAGATAAGATTCAAAATAAAGTTGTTTGTAAAGGCAAAGCAATTGATCAACAAACAAAGAGAGATAGTAGAGGGCAACGTGTGACTAGCTCTCTTAAGGTTTACTATACAAATAGTAGGAGTCTAAGAAATAAGATAGATGAGCTAAGATTACTTGCAAGTGCAGGTAATATAGATATTATTGCTATAACAGAGACCTGGTTAAACCTGAAAGATAGAGAAATGCCTTCCGAGTGCAACATTCAGGGTTACAAACTATTCCACACTGATAGGGTCAGCAGGAAGGGTGGTGGAGTGGCGATGTATGTCAGAGATAATTTAAATTGTTGTGTTAGACAAGATATAAGATTAGAAACAGCGGACACAGAATCTGTTTGGCTAGAGTTTCTCGAGGGTCGTGAAAAATTAATTTTGGGTGTGATTTACAGGCCCCCAAGTCTGGATAGGGAGCGCAGTAAGCTGCTATGGGACGAAATTCATAAGGCGTCTAGATATGAAAATGTTGTGTTAATGGGAGATTTTAACTTTAGACAAATTGATTGGAACAATGTGACAGGTAATCTTGAGTCTAGTGACTTTCTTGATACGGTTCAGGATTGTTTTTTAAAACAGTTTGTGACAGAACCAACTAGAGGTAGCAACTTGCTTGATTTGGTCTTGCTAACAAAGAATCCCTAATTAATAATCTTGAGGTTAATGAAGAGCTTGGGGAAAGCGATCACAAATCACTTAGTTTTAATATATCATGGAATTACCCAGGTAACTGCAATCAAGTCTCTGTTCCAGACTTTCGTGTAGCCGACTTCATGGGGCTGAGAAATTACCTAGGTGGGCTAAATTGGGATGACCTGACTATGGGTCAGGTAGGTGGTTTTGGTTGCCAATATGACGTTTTCCAGAGCGTAGTTCTATCTGCCCAGACAACTTTTGTTCCAAGTAGGGAAATTAGATCTAACAAAAATGATCCTAAATGGATGAACAATAGATTAAAACATCTCATTAGTCGAAAGAGAGGCATATATAGGCGTATCAAAAGAGGGGATGGACAGATAAGAAATCAATATTTTCAATTAAAGAGAGAAATAAAAAAAGGAATAAGAAAAGCAAAAAAGGATTATGAGGCTAAGGTCGCAAGGGATTCGAAGACTAACCCAAAAGGGTTCTTTCAGGTATACAGAAGTAAGATTAGGGACAAGATAGGCCCACTTAAGAGTAACTCAGGACAAATCACGGACAGTGATAAGGATATGTGTGAAATTTTCAATACTTACTTCCTCTCAGTTTTTACTCAGGAAGATACTAGCGGAATTCCAGAAATAATAAATTATGTAGAACAGGAAGATAATAGACAATCAATTAAAACCTAACAAATCCCCAGGCCCTGATGAACTGTTTGCAAGAGTTTTAAAGGAATGTAAAGATAAACTTAGCAAACCTTTGGCAAATATTTTCAATATATCACTACAAACTGGTATAGTGCCAGACAAGTGGAAAAGGGCAAATGTAATACCTATTTACAAGACAGGTGACAGGTCCTTAGCTTTGAACTATAGACCAATAAGCCTTACCTCCATAGTTGGTAAATTTATGGAGTCACTAATTGCCGAGGCAATTCGTAGCCATCTTGAAAAGCATAAATTGATTAATGAATCTCAACACGGTTTTACAAAGGGGCGTTCATGTCTTATGAATTTACTAACTTTTTTCACTAAGGTGTTTGAGGAGGTAGATCATGGTAATGAATATGATATTGTGTATATGGACTTCAGTAGGGCTTTCGATAAAGTTCCACATCAGAGGCTACTGAGGAAACTTAAGGCACACGGCATACGAGGAAATTTTTTTCCTGGGTAGAGGCATGGTTGACAAATAGGCAGCAGAGAGTTTGCATAAATGGAGAGAAATCAGAATGGGGGCACGTCTCAAGCGGTGTTCCACAGGGGCCAGTTTTGGGGCCCCTGTTGTTTACAATTTACATAAACGACATAGATGAGGGAATAAATATCAACATAAGTAAATTTGCTGATGACACCAAAATAGGCCGTCCAATTCATTCAAATGAGGACATTAGAGCACTCCAGGATGATTTGAATAGACTGATGCAGTGGTCGGAGAAGTGGCAGATGCAGTTTAATGTAAACAAATGCAAAATTCTAAATGTTGGGTAGGACAATAACCATGCCACATATAAACTGAATAATGTAGACCTTATTACTTGTGATTGCGAGAAGGATTTAGGAGTTCTGGTTAGTAGTAATCTGAAGCCAAGACAACAGTGCATAAGTGTTTGCAATAAAGCTAACAGAATCCTTGGCTTCATATCAAGAAGTATAAATAATAGAAGTCCTCAGGTTGTTCTTCAACTCTATTTTTTTTTTTTTTTTTTTTAGGCCTCATTTAGATTATGCTGCTCAGTTCTGGTCACCGTATTACAGAATGGATATAAATTCACTGGAAAACGTTCAGAGGAGGATGACAAAGTTGATCCCATGTATCAGAAATCTTCCCTATGAGGATAGACTGAGGGCCCTGAATCTGCACTCTCTAGAAAGGCGTAGAATTAGGGGGATATGATTGAGGTGTATAAATGAAAACAGGAATAAATAAAGGGGATGTAAATAGCGTGCTGAAAATATCCAGCCAAGACAGGACTCGCAGCAATGGTTTCAAGTTGGAAAAGTTCAGATTCAGGATGGATATAGGAAAGCACTGGTTTAGTAATAGAGTTGTGGATGAGTGGAACAAACTCCCAAGTACCGTCATAGATGCTAAGACGTTGTGTAGTTTTAAAAATAGGTTGGATAAATACATGAGTGGGTGTGGGTGGGTGTGAGTTTGGACCTGACTAGCTTGTACTACCAGGTCAGTTGCCGTACTAATTCTTTAAGTGGTAGTGACCTGACTACCTGGAGACTGAGCTCCAGGTGGTCCGCTAGATAATTATATGAGTGGGTGAGGTTGGGTGTGAGTTGGTCCTGACTAGCTTGTGCTACTAGGTCAGCGCAGTGCTCCTTCCTTAAGTGAATGTAACCTGACCTGGCTGGGTCGGGGTATTGGCTTAAGCCGGTTGGAGACTTGGACCTGCCTCGCATGGGCCATAGGCCTGCTGCAGTGTTCCTTCTTTCTTATGTTCTTATAACCCTTGATTCATATTGTTCTATAACCCTTGATTCATATTGTTCTATAACCCTTGATTCATATTGTTCTATAACCCTTGATTCATATTTTACTAAACTTGATCATCAGTCTGTATTAGAGAATATTCTGAGCAAAGCTCAGACCTCTACAACACAATTGTCCTCAAAGATTTGTAAAGTTATACTATGAACTAAGGAAGGATCTTAGACTTCACCTTAGCAAAGCAGATAAAGTAAATACGATAGTAATTATGGACAAGGTAGATTATAGGGAAAAAATAAACATGACATTAGGAGACAGGGAAACTCAGGCGCTTCTTAAAGATTTCATTCAGCTCCTGGGCCTTTCCTACAGAGTATAGATGCTTTGATAATCTAGCTTTCAGTGGTCTTCCTGACTGTCCTTCATAATAAAGAGGTTCTGGGTTCCCCGTAAACACCTCAGCAACATCGGACATTGTTATTATTATAACACATCGGCCGATTCCCACCAAGGCAGGGTGGCCCGAAAAAGAAAAACTTTCGCCATCATTCACTCCATCACTGTCTTGTCAGAGGCGTGTTTACACTACAGATATAAAACTGTAACATTAACACCCCTCCTTCAGAGTGCAGACACTGTACTTCCCATCTCCAGCACTCAAGTCCGGTCTGCTAGTTTCCCTGAATACCTTCATAAATGTTACCTTGCTCACACTCCAACAACACGTCAAATCCTAAAAACCATTTGTCTCTATTCGCTCTTATCTAACACGCTCACGCATGCTTGCTGGAAGTTCAAGCCCCTAGCACACAAAACCTCCTATAGATTAATATACTCTCGAAATCATTCTATTTCGTTCCATCCTCTCTACATGTCCGAACCACCTCAACAACCCCTCCTCAGTCCTCTGGATAATGGTTTTAGTAATCCCACACCTCCTCCTAATTTCCAAACTACGAATTCTCTGCATTATATTCACACCACACATTGCTCTCAGACACATTTCCACTGCCTCCAGCCTTCTCCTTGCTACAACATTCACCACCCATGTTTCGCTCCCATATAAGAGCATTGGTATAACTATACTCTCATACATTCCCCTCTTTGCTTCCATGGACAAAGTTCTTTGTCTCCACAGACTCCTCAGTGCACCACTCACCTTTTTTCCCTCATCAATTCTATGATTCACCTCATCCTTCATAGACCCATCTGCTGACACGTTCACTCCTAAATATCTGAATACATTCACCTCCTCCATACTCTCTCCCTCCAATCTGATATCCAATCTTTCGTCAACTAATTTTTTTTGTTATCCTCATCACCTTACTCTTTACTATATTCGAACGAGCAATTCGCCAGCAGCGCTGTAGTGATAGTCTTGGTAAGTTTTGCAGAATATATTTAGTCACCACCAGTCACCTAACATGGGCTGGTGGCATAATCCACCAGCACTATAATGAAATGCTAACCATTACAATATGCTTAATGCAATAAGTATCAGTAGAACACAACAACATTGTAGGTTTACAACGAAACACAGTAGGCAGGCTCGTAGAGACAATGCAGATACAATGCAGTTGAAAATGGCTTTAGAACAGGCACCCCATATTACGAACACAGGTATAGTCTTGTGGCCTGTACATCTGCTTGTAGACAAGTAATCAAGGTAGGAATGAGGAACGTGCAAAAGTCAGCAGTGAGAAAATATTCATATATTTCATTCACCAAAACAGCATGCAAGTATATGTACAATGTATATACACTATGTACGAAGCAAGTTTGTAAGCAACAGACATACTGAGAACTGTGAGTGACCAGACCTGAGGCAAATCTGGCAGTGTTGATCTACGAGTCTCTGATATCACTTCAGAACTTTCGTGGGCTTCCTTGTGATTGTCTGGACTGAACCAGGCAGTTTAATATAACAGCGGGGCCCCGACTGTTATACCCTTAAACTGCTGGTTCTCTTTCAGGAGAGCACGCCTATATGAGCGTGTGACATACGTTGAATAAATGTAACGTACTCTTCGCATGCCACATTGAGTCAGAGGTGTCCCTGTTCACACACAGTGTGAAAGTAATGAGAATACAAACAAGAGTTGACCAGGAAATGTTGCAAATGGATCTGGACAAGATGCATGAGTGTTCAAGCAGGAGGTAATTGGAATTTAAACCCAGCAAATGCAGAATTATGAAATTAGGAGAAGGGCAAAGACGTCCTGAAACACTATGCAGGCTTGGGGAGAACGTCTAGAAACCTCCAAGAAAGAAAAAACCTTGGGGGTATGCATAGTTCCGAGCATTTCACCTGAGGCACACATCAACCAAATAACCGCTGCAGCAAATGAGACTGGTAAATATAAGGGTAGCTTTGAGGAACATCAAGAAGGAGGCATTCACGACCTTATAAACGGCATATGTTACGCCTATATTGGAGTATGAAGAGCCAGTATGGAACCCACATCTGGTAAAGCATATAAAAAAAACTGAAAAAAGTATAAATGTTTGCAACGAAATTAGTTCCAGAGCTGAGGGGCATTAATTGTGAGGAGAGGTTAATGAAGGTAACGCTGACGATACTAGAGGACAGAAGAACTAGAGATAACAAGATTATTACTTGCAAAATACTCAAAATTGAAAGGGAGGACAGAATAGTGTTTGAGAGGTGTGTCCCGGGTACACGAGGGCACAGAGATGGGTCCCGGGTACACGAGGGCACAGAGGTGGGTCCCGGGTACACGAGGGCACATATGTGTTAGAAATATGCCTTTAGCCTTAGAGAGGTCAGTAATTGGAACGACCTAAACAATGAAGTGGTAGAGGCAGAATACATACATAGCTTTAAGAATAGATATGACGAGGCCCATGCAACCAGGAGAATGAAACCAGCAGCGACCACCAGAGAAGCCAGGCCGGGAGCTGAGACTTGAACCCTGCAGCCACAATTAGTTTAGTAAGTTAGTACACACACAAGGGACTATCAAAAAGTTCCCATACTCGAATTGTTGCGCGCTTCCTGAGAGACATAGTAGCAGCGCAGATCATTGTGCGCAGTGCACTCGTTTGTTAAGTCGCCTGGCGAGTTTCACTGCAGTCGGTTATTCCGTTCAAGTTAGACAGACATTTTCTGTCCTCTTTTCAGTGCGTTTTTCGATTTTTTTTGTACAACAGAATGGAATATATGATAGAAGAGCGTGTGTGTGTGTGAAATTCTGTTTCAAGTCAGTTGAAGATGATGGACGCTCTGGTTGTCCATCAACGTCTAAAACGTTATTCACAGTGATCGTCGTCAGAGTATTCATGATATTAACTGAAAATTTGATATGAGTAGCTAATAAATTTGTGCCCTACTTGCTGACTCAAGAAAGACCCTCCCTTGGATGTTTATCATGACCTCAGAAAACATTTCGGGGATGACCCAGAAATTCTTTCATTGATCATTACTGCGACGAAACTTGGATCTACGGATACAACCCAGAGACCAAGCAACATTCTTCACAATGGAAGGCCAAAAAGACACAAGTCAAGATCAATGTCAAGAGCATGCTCTTTTTTTTTTTGACACAGTGGGAATCATTCATCAGGAATTTATTCCACAAACATGTCCATCTATGCTCACGTTATCATGAGCACAGAGAGGCACGTTCATGGAAATTAGATTTGGATTTATATCTACAGTTCACTTATCTGTTACAAGCAAATTTAGGAAATTTAGGAAATTTGCTTAGTATAACTGGTATCTTATTTTCATTAATAAGATATCTTGACTTGTCACATAGGTTATTATACAGTCTATCTCTATATTCCTCAACAAGTGGACAATTAACCACATAGTGTTCAAGACAGTGACCATATGCCTGATCACAATTTGCATTTAGTTTGATCATCATCTGTGTGTCTCCCAAACTGCCAGAAGTACTTGTAGCCAAGCCTAAGCCTGGCCACTACAACATCAGTCAGTCTGTTCACATTGCAAGTTGCTCCATAAACATACTTATCTATGTTCATGTTATCATAGTGTGTTATAGATCTACTCAGGCTTCTAACATGGACAACTGTTGTAAAGAAACACACCCAATGTTTTCACCCTTGCTGGAAATCGAACCTGGACACTCAGCGTGTGAAACGAGAGCTTTGCGACCAGGCCACGGGCCACCTGTAATTGGTATTACTGGGAGTAACTGTAGAAAATTATTCCTTCATATGCCTTCACGCATAGCGTCATTCCCTCTAAAAATGGTGTTGCATGAGAATGGGAGTGTTGCTGTTTATTTATTCTACTACACCAACGTGAAGACAACTTGTACACAATGTAAGGTGTTTGTATTTTGGAAAAAGCTTCACAAACGCATGTGAAATGAACGAGTATGAACCGTAAGTTTGTTTACATTCTCCGTGTCTCTCTCGTTTACGATGACATTTATAAGTTTACCTGGAGTTTACCTAGAGAGAGTTCTGGGGGTTAACGCCCCCGCGGAACGGACTGTGACCAGGCCTCATAATGGATCAGGGCCTGATCAACCAGGCTGTTACTGCTGGCCGCACGCAGTCCAACGTACGAATCACAGCCAGGCTGGTCAGGTACCGACTTTAGGTGCCTGTCCAGTACCTGCTTGAAGACAGCCAGGGGTCTATTGGTAATCCCCCTTATGTATGCTAGGAGGCAGTTGAACAGTCTTGGGCCCCTGACACTTATTGTGTTGTCTCTCAACGTGCTAGTGGCACCCCTGCTTTTCATTGGGGGATGTTGCATCGTCTGCCGATTCTTTTGCTTTCGTAGGGAGTGACTCTCGTGTGCAAGTTTGGTACTAATCCCTCTAGGATTTTCCAAGTCTATATAATAATGTATCTCTCCCGCCTGCGTTCTAGGAAGTACAGGTTTTAGGAACTTCAAGCGTTCCCATTAATTGAGGTGGTTTATCGCACTTATGCGTGCGGTGAAGGTTCTCTGCACATTTTCTAGGTCAGCAATTTCACACGCCTTAAAAGGTGCAGTTAGTGTGCAGCAATATTCCAGCCTAGATAGAACAAGCGACCTGAAAAGTGTCATCATAGGCTTGGTATCCTGGTTTTGAAGGTTCTCATTATCCATCCTGTCATTTTTCAAGCAGATGCGATTGCTGCGGTGTTATGGTCCTTGAAGGTGAGATCCTCTGACAAAATCACTCCCAGGTCTTTGACATTAGTTTTTCGCTCTATTGTGTGGTTGGAATTTGTTTTATACTCCGATGAAATTTTAATTTCCTCACGTTTTCCATATCGGAGTAATTGAAATTTCTCATCATTGAACTTCATATTGTTTTCTGCAGCCCATTTAAAGATTTGGTTGAAGTCTGCTTGGAGTCTTGCAGTGTCTTCAATGGTGGACACTGTCATGCAGATTCGGGTGTCATCTGCAAAGGAAGACACTGCACTGTGGTTTATATCCCTGTCTATGTCCGATATGAGGATCAGGAACAGGATGGGAGCGAGTACTGTGCCTTGTGGAACAGAGCTATTCACCGTAGCCGCCTCAGACTTTACTCTGTTGACTACTACTCTTTGTGTTCTATTTGTTAGGAAATTGTAGATCCGTCTGCCAAATTTTCCTGTTATTCTTTTATCACGCATTTTGTGTGCTATTACACCATCGGTCACACTTGTTAAAGGCTTTTGCAAAGTTTGTGTATATTACATCTGCATTTTGTTTGTCTTCTAGAGCATCCAGGACCTTGTCATAGTGGTCCAGTAGTTGGGACAGACAGGAGCGACCTGCTCTAAACCCATGCTGCCCTGGGTTGTGTAATTGATGAGTATCTAGATTTGTATAGATATTGCTTCTTAGAACCTTTTCAAAGATTTTTATGATATAAGACGTTAGCGCTATCGGTCTGTAGTTCTTTGTCATTGATTTAATGTCCCCTTTGTGGAGTGGGGCTATGTCTGTTGTTTTTACCAGCTGTGGAACGCCCCCTGTGTCCATGCTCCTCTACATAGGATGTTAA
>WNWK01059060.1:0-10287 GCA_009830355.1 Cherax destructor | reverse complement strand
TTTTTATAGGACAATGTTTGTTGTATAGTCTATGTAACTTATTAAGAAAATTGTCTGTCCAATCATCGATACCCTTGGCGTTGGAAAATTCTATAGCCCAGTCAACCGTCTCTAGCTCTACTGTGAAGTTATTTATTGATGCCTGGTCATGGAGTCTAAATGAAACTTTGGTGTATTCTAGAGGTGGTTTACTAAAGTTTGTTAAGAGGAAGGTGGGGTAGTGGTCTGTAGTGCTGTCTGTTATTATCCCCGATTTAAGGGGTGCTTGGATATTGGTCCATATATGGTCGATTATGGTTGCACTCGTCTCAGTAAGCCTGGTTGGTTTAGTTATTCAAATTCAAATTCAAATTCTTTATTTCTGGTAATATACAAGGTGGGGTGTACTTATCATTATACATTTTATGAAGTAGATATTACAAGATGGCCAATAATATGCCTAGGTATGCCTAGGCTTTTCAGGCAGTCTTCTGATAGGTCTTACTCAATAGTGACACAAGGATTATACAGATAGTAAGGTTAGGTAATTGTAGTGATTAACTAGGTTTACAAAACTGAGGTACTGTAATTTAAACATTTAAGAATTTAACAATTAGTTTAAGAATTTAACAATTAGTTTATATATTAATGGTAAAGGTGATGTATTGGCATATTACAGTTTCTATATTGGAGTGTCTTAGGCAAACTTATGACTAACTTAAGAATTATGAAGCAACAGTTGTATTAGAATTTTGGTTAGTCCTGTGCAAATTAAGGGGAATCACAGATATCAATAAGTGTATTTTGCTGTGGATACCTGGATATGTGCAAGATAAAGTAGTTTTCATGTGGTTAGCTACTGGTTAGGTGCGTAAGTGAGATAATATGTTTTTTAATGGTGCTTTTGAAAATGGAGGTTGTGTCTGCAGTTCTAGAGTTTTCAGGCAGGGAGTTCCAGATTTTAGGCCCTTTTATGTGCATTGAATTTTTGTATAGATTTAGTCGGACACGGGGAATGTCAAAGAGATGTTTATGTCTGGTATTATGTCTATGGGTCATGTCACAACTGTCATGAAAGTGTTTTAGCTCAGGGTTAAAGTTGGAATTAATGGTTCTATAAATGTAGATAGCAGAGTAGTAAGTATGGATGTTCTGAACAGTGAGTAGGTTTAGGTCTTTGAAGAGTGGGGGGGTGTGCTGCCTAGCGTTGGATTGCGTGATAATTCTTACTGCGGCTTTTTGTTGGGATATTATTGGCTTTAGGTGGGTAATTGCTGTTGATCCCCATGCACAAATGGCATATGTGAGGTAGGGATAGATGAGTGAGTAGTATAGTGTGAGTAGGGCTGTTTGTGGTACATAATACCGTATCTTAGAGAGGATCCCCACAGTTTTGGACACTTTCTTTGTTATGTGTTGGATATGGGTGCTGAATTTCAGGCTGCTGTCAAGGTGAAGGCCCAGGAACTTGCCCTCATTATGTTTAGCAATAGATGTAGTGTTGATCTTAATGTTTAATTGTGAATCATCTGCTCTGTTGCCAAACATAATATAGAAGGTCTTATCAGTGTTGATTGTAAGTTTATTGGCTGTCATCCATGTTGATATTTTTATTAATTCGTCGTTAACAATAGTATTAAACGTGGCAAGGTTTGTGTGGGAGATGACATAAGTTGTGTCGTCAGAAAAAAGTATTGGTTTCAGGTGTTGTGATACATTGGGAAGATCATTGATGTATAAGAGGAAGAGCAGGTGACCAAGGACACTTCCCTGCGGTACTCCGGTGTCTAGTGGTAGTGTCGTGGAGGATGTGTCTTTAATAGTGACATACTGATACCTATTAGTGAGGTAGGATTTGAAGTATGCTAGTGCATGACCTCTTATTCCATAGTGGCCAAGTTTGTGGAGTAGGATGCCGTGGTTTACTGTGTCGAAAGCTTTCCTTAGGTCATATTCATATTGTTGATGAAATCGGTTACTGGCTGGTCATCTGGTAGGACAAGGTTGATGTTGAAGTCTCCAGCTAAGATAAGGTGGTGTTTGTTCATTTGGTTGTTTGTTATTAGCGTTTTTAGTTGATCACTAAAATTTGGGATGTTTGTATGAGGCATCCGGTAAATGGCCCCGATTGTTATGGAAGTCTTAAGGTTTTTTGCAGTAAATTTAGCAAAAATATATTCTCCATATTCATCACTATAGCAAGTGGTGTCACAACAGGATATTTCATTAGAGTAATAGATTGCAATACCACCCCCAAATTGGTGTGGTCTGCAGTTGTGTATTGCTGTGTATCTTGGTAGAGAGTAGATATCTACTGGTGGTCTGGTGGCTAAAGGGGGGGAGGAGCATTTTTCGATATATAAAAAATTTCAAATTGAAAAATTATGGAAAAATATTTTTTCTTACCAAAAAATAGTGCATCATTCTGGCAACAAGTTGATGCAATCTGCTTATTTCTATCATATTTCTAAGTATGTTTATACTAAAAAGTATTTTTTTTTATTGTGTCAGCAAAAAGACGGGTTGCTGATTAGTCAGTTTTTTTTTTTACCCCTAAAATTGCATTTTTTATGATTGTTTCATTTTAAATACACTACATGGCAACCTCTGTGAGGAGTGGTGTGTGTGAGCTCCAACAGACACCTCTCAGTGGCCTTACAGCCGTCGATAAGTATGGTGGGATGTACTGCTCCGAAAAGGTGGCGAACCACTTCCCAAGCTTTGTAAGTGCCAATATCTCAGGAGTAAGTTATTGACATTGTAATCCCGTTTATGCAAAGAGTATTTACCATAGCATCATGATTCTTTCGCAGGGTTATAGAGGAATGATGGTTCTATCGAACTAGAGAGCCGATTTTGCGATATGTTTTACGGTTTCTTAATAGTGATTTTTCTTTTCCCCCAAAAAAAAAAAACATATATCAATAATTCGTATAATGCAATCTATTGACAGGAAGCTCAAACCGCTCTGCCATTCTATAGCCTAACTCTTCCTCTTTCATCTGATCTAAATTAGAACATTGTATGTCGTACCAATTTTGTAGTAACGGGATTGCCATAAGCTCTATCAAATAGGGCATTTTATTTTTTTTTCTATATAACTCTAAGGTAAAACGTCACTAAAAACTCAGTGTCTATGTTTCAAATGCTGCTTAATTCAAAGAGAATATTCCCAATGAAATATTTGCATAATAAAAAAAAAAGTAAAAAATGCTCCTCCCCCCCTAAAGCTCTCGCTTCACACGGCGAGGGCCTGGGTTCGATTCCCAGCCAGGGCAGAAACACTGGGCGTGTTTCTTTACACCTGTTGTCTATGTTCCCCATCAGTAAAATGGGTACCTGGGTGTTAGTCGACTGGTGTGAGTCGCATCCTGAAGATAGACTGAAGAGTGGCCTGTACACGCGTCCGTGTTTTTTCGTGTTTTACGCGGTCTCCTTTACGTGCTAGAACCTTAAAACTGTGCCAGTGATCTTATAAGGTACATCCCTCCAGTGCTCGCAACAAACCAGGCAGAAAAACACTTATACAGAGTCAAAAACAAGGGAATTAGTGTGCCAGAACATAGTGCCATAAAGCCAGAGGGGAACTTAAGTGCCGTGTGAAATAACAAAACAGAACGTTTATTTGTCAGAGGAGGGAAAGTCTCCCTGAAAATAAAGTGAAGATAGATCTGTATAGTGAATATATCAGTGGTGCCGTAGTATACAGATAAGTTAATAGATGCTAAAGTGGAAACAAAGGCGGAAGTGTTAGGCCTAACGAGTTTCGTGTTTTGAAATCAGTTGCCAGCGGCCGCCGGATCCTTACCACGCAAGTCGTGTATTGATAATTTTAAACTGTTAGTATACCTGACCAAAATCTAGTGATTACATTGATATAAAAATCTATGAAATACGAAAAGGTGCACAATCCTGAGGAAATACGTAATTTGTCCAGCTGAAAAATATGATAAACAAGTGTCGAGTTGTGAGTTGTCAGTGAACGTTTTCACCAACATAAGTCCGTATATATTCCAGTCATCATAGAAAAAACAGCAGTGTTGTGGTGTAGAAAAAACAAAACAAAAACTAAACCCAGTAGAGTGAATCATAAGTGCACGGAAACCCAGGTGTTAAAGCGGGGTGAGGTTTACCAGGGTGCCAGAAGTAAACAGGGTACCAGAGGTAAACCAGGGTGCCAGAGGTACGGCCGCCGTACAGTAGGAGCTGCAGAAGGACCGGTTTTTATCTCCAACACGCAAGTTATACTTTTGTACCATACCGATCATTATTACTTTGTTTAAATCATCTTCCAGTGGCCTGTCTTGCGTAACACAAACAATCCCTACAGGATTCATTAAATAAGTGACACTGGATCTCGTCAGATCCAAGAAATAAAGGAACCATTGACTGGATTCAAACAGGTATCATTGTCCGGATTCAATAAGCGGACATAGTTTTAGGGGACCTTATCAATTTCCCAAACAATAACAAAACTTAGAGATAAGATTGTCCAACCTCTTACACATGCAAATAAAATAGATACGATACAAATAGACGAATCACCACTTCAGGGAACCTATTAGTAGAATATACAGTAAAGCAACCAACAAAAATCAATCATGAAACCCTGTATAATATGCAAACAAACAACCAAACGTTCCTCTGCATGGATTACATGCAACTTTTGTGGTAAATGCTGCCACGCCCCTTGTGTAGGCATTCAAGACTCTACTACCCGAGATATTAAACAAGGGAAGTGTTTTTGGGTATGTCCAAATGAAACCTAACTGTGGAATAAAATCACATCGATATTAAAAGATGACAACACCAAATCGGACTTCATAAAAAACATGACAGCTTTCTATAACAGTTGGGAAAGAAAAAAATCAGGGCCAGATGGTGCTACCGCCCCTGGTTCAGATGTTGAAATGATACCCAATATATTTAAGAATGGAGAAATAAATGATGGTGACCTGAAGAGGGACAGTAGCTCTAGTGAAATAAATGATGGGGAAACAGGTGTAGACAAGGACACACACAAAACAGTGGTACAAACTAGCAATACCACGGTAGATAGTAAACAAGGGGATGCCCAGGGAAATACTGAAGATAAATTACCGGAAAAAGTTGAAGACTCCATTGTTAGCACCAGTAACGAAGGCAGACACGAGACAGGAACACACCCACCAATGGGGAACACAGTCACAAAAAACCAGGGCAAACGGAAACCAGGCCTATGTGAATACTATGCACTTGGTATCTGCAGGCATGGAAAATCTGGGAAATCAGATGGGTCATGCAATTATGATCACCCCAGAAAATGCCGTGACCATATGAAAACAGGCAAATGCAACCTCCCGTCCTGTAAGTTTTTCCACCCTGAAATGTGCCACACATCAATTCAGGAAAGACAGTGCTATAACTTATATTGCCAGGCATACCACCTAAAGGGTACGAGGCGACACAGACCATCCAGACCATGGCAAAATCTGGGTAGCCACAGCCACTCCGGAGAGAGAGGTTTTTTAGTGCCAGGAAGGAAAAAAAGCTGGCAGGAAATGACAGAAATTGTACACCAACTGCAATCATTTCTGGAGTGGAATCACAGTCAGTGGCCTCCACTCCATTACAACAGATATTAGAGCCAGGAAAAAAAGACCCCCCATACCACCAATACCACCAATCCAACTACATTCATCTTTGCTAATATACAGGGTCTAAAGCCAACAACAAACAACAAGGTACCTTTTATTCGTGGACTGCTTACAGAGTCAAACGCTATGTTTGCCGCTTTCACAGAGACCCACATAAGAGATCACTTGGACAATGAAATATGGATCCCGGGCTACAACCTATACAGGTGTGACAGAGTGAACAAGCAAAAAGGGGGGGTTGGCCTGTATATCACAGAGTCACTTATATGTTCAGAACTACTAAATGCCTCAAATGATGTAGTTGAAGTACTAGCAATAAAGGTCGAGAATCAAAACCTAGTCATCGTGTTGTCTACAAGCCCACGGATGCAACGTCCCAACAATAACAGGAACAGCTTCTGAAAATTGACCACTGTCTGGAAAATCTTCCAGCTCCTGCCCCCAACATCTTGCTACTTGGGGATTTCAACATCAGGCACCTAAAATGGAGGAACATTGCAAACAATGTGGTAGCAGAGATAACACCAGGAGGCAGCTCAGATGAAAATTCACACATGCATGAACTTTTAAATCTCTGCAACAAATTCACCTTAAACCAGCAAATAGTGGAGCCCACAAGATTAGAGAATACGCTGGACCTCATCTTCACCAACAATGATGATCTGATACGAAATGTCACCATATCAAAAACAATATACTCAGATCACAACATAATAGAGGTCCAGACATGCATGCAGGGAGCCCCAGATCAACAAAATGTGATCAGCCGCGAGGGAGCTTTCTCCAAATTCAACTTCAATAACAAAAACATAAGGTGGGACCAAGTAAACCAAGTCCTAAATGATATAAACTGGGATGATTGCCTAAGCATCACGGATCCCAACCTATGTCTAGAACAAATTAACTCTGTGGTACTCGAGGTTTGCTCAAGGCAAATTCCCTTAAGGAAAAGGAGGAGAAGATGCAAACTAGAAAGAGAGAGGCACTCCCTATACAGGCGAAGGCAAAGAATAACGGAGCGGCTACAGGAGGCCAATATCTCTGAAATACGTAGGGAGACACTAGTCAGAGAAATAGCAAGCATTGAATTAAAACTAAAGGAATCTTACAGGAATCAAGAGACACGGGAAGAACAAAAAGCCATAAATGAAATTGAAAGAAACCCAAATTATTTCTTTTCCTATGCAAACTCAAAGTCGAGAACAACAACCAGTATTGGGCCCCTACTTAAACGGGATGGGTCCTACACAGATGACAGCAAGGAATTAGTGAGTTACTTAAGTCCCAGTATGACTCAGTTTTTAGCGAGCCACTAACCAGACTGAAAATCGAAAACCTAAATTATTTTTTTATGAGTGCCACAGAATTTGACAGACGCATGCCTTTCTGACATCACCACGATGCCAAATGACTTTGAAAAGGCAATAAATGACATGCCCATGCACTCTGCTCCAGGCCCAGACTCATGGAACTCCGTGTTCATCAAGAACTCCAAGAAGCCCCTATCACATGCTTTTAACATCTTATGGAGAGGAAGCATGGACACTGGGATCGTCCCGCAGCTACTAAAAACAACAGACATAGCCCCGCTCCACAAAGGGGGCAGTAAAGCAATAGCAAAGAAGTACAGACCAATTGCGCTAACGTCCCATATCATAAAAATCTTTGAAAGGGTTCTAAGAAGCAAGATCGCCACCCATCTTGATACCCATCAATTGCACAACCCAGGACAGCATGGGTTTAGAGCAGGCCGCTCCTGTCTGTCCCAACTACTGGACCACTACGACAAGGTCCTGGATGCTCTAGAAGTTAAACAGAATGCAGATGTTATATACACAGATTTTGCAAAAGCCTTTGACAAGTGTGACCATGGTGTAATAGCACACAAAATGCGTGATAAAGGAATAACAGGAAAAGTTGGTAGATGGATCTATAATTTCCTAACATGTAGAACACAAAGAGTAGTAGTCAACAGAGTAAAGTCAGAGGCAGCTACTGTGAAAAGCTCTGTTCCACAAGGCACAGTACTTGCTCCCATCCTATTCCTCATCCTCATATCAGATATTGACAGGGATATAAGCCACAGTGCTGTGTCTTCCTTTGCAGATGACACCCGAATCTGTATGACAGTGTCCACCGTTGAAGACACGGCTAGACTCCAAGCAGACATAAACCAAATCTTTAAATGGGCTGCAGAAAACAATATGAAGTTCAATGATGAGAAGTTTCAATTACTCAGATACGGAAAACGTGAAGAAATTAAAATCTCATCGGAGTACAAAACTAATTCCAACCACACAATAGAGCGAAAAACTAATGTCAAAGACCTGGTAGTGATCATGTCAGAGGATCTCACCTTCAAGGACCATAACAAAGTAGCAATGGCATCTGCTCGAAAAATGACAGGATGGATAATGAGAACCTTCAAAACCAGGGATGCCAAGCCAATGTTGACACTTTACAGATCGCTTGTTCTATCTAGGCTAGAATATTGCTGCACACTAACGGCACCTTTCAAGGCGGGTGAAATTGCTGACCTTGAAAATGTGCAGAGAACCTTCACCGCACTCATAAGTGCGATAAACCACCTCAACTACTGGGAACTCTTGAAGTTCCTAAGCCTGTACTCTCTAGAACGCAGGCGGGAGAGATACATTATTATATACACATGGAAAATTCTCGAGGGCTTAGTACCAAACTTGCACACAAAAATCACTCCCTACGAAAGCAAAAGACTCGGCAGGCGATGTAACATCCCCCCAATGAAGAGCAGGGGTGCCACTAGCACGTTGAGGGACAACACAATAAGTGTCAGGGGCCCAAGATTGTTCAAATGCCTCTCAGCATACATCAGGGGGATTGCCAACAAACCCCTGGCTGTCTTCAAGCAGGCACTGGACAGGCACCTAAAGTCGGTACCTGACCAGCCGGGCTGTGGTTCGTACGTTGGACTGCGTGCGGCCAGCAGTAACAGCCTGGTTGATCAGGCTCTGGTCCAACAGTAGGCCTGGTCACGGACCGGGCCGCGGGGGCGTTGACCCCTGGAATTCTCTCCAGGTAGACTCCAGGTAGACACTGACCTAATCTGCCCGAAATGCTCAGCATAACAAGGGACTTTCTATATAGTAGTATGTCACTGATGTCAGCTAGGCCTGTATACCATGTATATGTACTTGTAGTAAATAAAGATATTATTATTATTATTAATATTATTATTTATTATTATTATTATTATTATTATTATTATTATTATTATCCTGCTTAAGCCAGGTTTCAGTAAGAACAATACATTTGAAGGTTGTCTTTAGGGAATCAAGGAGGGCGAAGAGGTCATCATAGTGTTTGCTTAAGGACCTGATGTTGTAGTTAAGAACTGTTATACTTTTAGCAGTATTTAGGACAGTGTTGGCTTGTGATGCTGTGTAATAGAGGCAGTTACTTTCCAGTAAATTTTGATTGGGTGTTAGATTATATAGGTTTTGATCAGGGTCGATGTGATCATTCATCATTTAGGTTAAATAGTAATTTTGTTATATCATGTATAGTGTGGTGAGTTCTAGTATTGATGTCTGTAGTGGGGGGATGTTTGGACAAGTATATAGCTAATGCACGTTGGTCAAATAGAGTACAGTAACAAATAAACATAATGGAATTGGTGTTGACTATGTATTAAGCTAGAATGAAATAAAAAATTAGATATAAACTACTAAGATAAAATTACAAAATAAGGTAGCACCAATGAGTTGGGTGTTGTTCATGTATTAATCGGTGGTCTAATTGGCTATAACTCTAGCTTCAACACAACGGGAGGGCCCGGGTTCGACTTCCCAGGCGGGTGGAAACATTTCGACGTGTTTCCTTACACCTGTTGTCATGTTCACCTAGCAGCAAATAGGTACCTGGGTTGTTAGTCGACTGGTGTGGGTCGCATCCTGGGGGACAAGATTAAGGACCCCAATGGAAATAAGACAGACAGTCCTCAATGACGCACTGACTTTCTTGGGTTATCCTGGGTGGCTAACCCTCCGGGGTTAAAAATCCGAAGAAATCTTATCTTATCTTATTAACTGCTCTTTCAAGGCTACAATATCTACCGCGTGCCGACCCCTCCCCCATAGCAATCAATCAACTGACCCTCTAGATACCTTTGTAATCCGAAACGAAACTGATTTTCATCCCTTCCCTCTCGATAATAATACTCACGTATAGCCCTCATTGCATGTACATTACACCAAACGCTTACATCACCTCCCCTCTGTCCATTACCCCAATACGTACTTCTCCCACCACCCAGCAGAACTCCCACTCCTTTCCACACCCTTCAATAAATGCACATTAAGCTCCCAATAACTCGAAAACGTCTTTACAACCCCCGCCCATCCTAACTCTGCCAACACACCCCGATGATCAGAAAAACCCACGTCAACATAATCCACCCTACGGTGAAAAGCTCTGTGCCACAAGGCACAGTACTCGCTCCCATCTTGTTCCTCATCCTCATATCAATCAATCAATCAAAATTTATTTCTAGTAATATTACAAAGTGGGGTATACTTATAGTATTAATACATTTTACGGGGTAGATATTACAAGATGGCCAATAATATGCCTAGGTATCGGACATAGACAGGGATATAAGCCACAGTGTCGTGTCTTCCTTTGCAGATGACAC
>WNWK01059059.1:0-10287 GCA_009830355.1 Cherax destructor | reverse complement strand
GAGATGGCAACAGGTCATCTGGTTCTGGATCTGAGTCACTTTCCACCAAAATGCAGAGATATTTGAACTTCTGTTGGAAGGGTTCACAATAGAACAATTTCTCATTGATCTGGAATGACAATAAGAATGTTCTGTACACACCCAGACCACTACAGAATTCATATATGCACTAGAAATTTTTATATAAATATTTTTTACTGAAATTTAAAATGTGGCCCTGGCCGAGGCGGGACCGTCGTACACGGTCCTCTTTTGTTGCACTTTTTCAATTGCATGGTACACTCTTTATTGCATATCTAACTCCTGATATATATCTCAAAATATGCCTAAACTATTCATTTACACCTGGACACAACAATTAGTACTTACCGACATTGTAGAGAGTATAATCACAGTGTATATGAGGGAACAAGAGCAAAAATTCGGCTCTGGGTGACGTAAAGCGAGAAGTGTTTACATTTTGGTCTCTAACCAATGGGAAGCGAGCAGATGCCGGTCTCACTTAGCTGGAGCGACTCACAGAAGGCTTGTGATTGGTCAGATATAGAGAATGGGAACCTAGATGGGCTGGGGGAGTAGGATGACACGCGCAAAAACACGTGTTTAGGACCG
The DNA here is from genome assembly GCA_009830355.1 of Cherax destructor. Classification (NCBI taxonomy): domain Eukaryota; kingdom Metazoa; phylum Arthropoda; class Malacostraca; order Decapoda; family Parastacidae; genus Cherax; species Cherax destructor. The sequence goes on along the minus strand of WNWK01059059.1, from coordinate 9,675 downwards.
TCTGTACACGGTCCTGCCCGGTAAAGGGTTAAGATAGGATTATTATAGTCATATTTATGTATTTATTATTTACATTTCTTTCTATTAAAATAAAGTGTTTATTTTTCTTGTTATTATTGTCTTTTTCTATTATACTTTTCCTAAGAAGATTGGCAACAACCTTCACATGTGACATGCAGATTGGGTTTGCTGATTGTGTTAGAAAGAGTTATAAGTGGTACATAAAACTCTTTTTTCACATTCTGGACATTTCCATGCTCAATGCTTATAATGTTTATAAGTTGAAGACCACAAACAAACCACCATATGGCGAATTTTGTTTGTCTGTTATCAGGCAAATAATCACCAAGTACCAAGAAACACCACCTGCAATAGAAAACCGCCCACAAAATTACCAACAACTACCCTCTCGTCTGAGGCTTGGTGGTGAACACTTCCTAACAAAACTGCCTGCTACTGCTTGCAAGAAAAAGGCTCAGAAGAGGTGTTATGTCTGTGCACATACAAAAGACACCCACAGCAACGCAAAGAAACTGTTTTATGTGTGGAATGTGAAACACTACTGTGCATGGAACCATGTTTCAGAGACTTTCACAGGCTGCAGAACTTCTAGAAACATGTGCAGTGACTCAATATGTGTATATATATGATTGAACAATAGTTATAAACATAATTGTACATTGTACATTGTTGTAAATATGTTTTGTAAACAAACTAGTGATAACAAACTTTGTGGCATTATTTTATAAGAAATAGCGAGTGAATATTTGAAAAACAGCACTTACATTGGTCTCACAGTCCATAAAAGTTATTTGAAAAAAAAAAATTAAATTTCATAAGAAAACAACTTAAAAAAAAAATAAACACGATTACTGGCCAACCGGAAGTCGCCGATGTTGCTGTCATCGGTTCATTTTGGGTCAACTTGAAGCCTCCATATCTCCGTAAGTATTGATCACAAAAAATTTTTGTTTAGCTATTTAGATTCATTTCATAAGAAAAAATAATTTTTTTTTTTAGCTATTTAGATTCATTTCATAATAAAAAATAATTTTTTTTTTCCGAATAGTTTTTGACCCCAGGAACACTTTCCTCAGAAGGCCTGTCGACCCCCAAAGGGTTACAAAATTGGGTAGCACCTGTGAGTTTGGTGTTGGTTATGTAATAAGCTAGAATGAAATAAGGTAAACTAGGTACAGTGGAACCCCGACTTACGATGTTATCATCTTACGTTATTTTCGATAACCGATATTTATAACGTAAGAAATTTGATTGTGACTTACGATGTTTGCTTCGTCCTTACGACTTTCGTACCGGACCTGTCCGCTTGGCGCCCAGCTGACGCGCACTCCAGGAGATGTCAGTGCTATTGTTTACAAGCGAGAGCGACCACCCACCCACACCCACGCATTCATACCAGTATATTGTCATTATTCCACTGTTTTTAGTGCTTGCAACTGCTAAATAAGCTACCATGGGTCCAAGGAAAGCTCCTAGTGGTAAGCCTGTGGCAAAGAGGAACAGAAATATATGTACGATAGAAGTGAAGAAGGAGATAATAGAAAAATATGAAAGTGGAGTGCGTATCAGTGAGCTGGCCAGGCTGTATGGTAAACCCTATTCTACCATCGCTACCATTGTGGATAAGAAATATTCAAGTAAAATCAAGGAAGCTGTTGTTGCAAAAGGTGCATCTGTGATCACAAACACAGACCACAAGTGCTGGAAAATGTGGAAAGGTTGTTGTTGGTGTGGATCAACGAGAAACAGTTAGCAGGAGATACTGTTTCGGAGGGAATATGTGAAAAAGCAAGGCAGTTGCATGATGATCTCCTTAAGAAAATGTCTGCAACGAGTGCTGAAGTGAGCGAATTTAAAGCCAGCAGAGGCTGGTTTTACAAATTTAAGAATCGAAGTGGCATACATAGTGTTGTGAGGCATGGTGACGCAGCCAGTTCTGACAAAAGTGCGGCTGAAAAATATGTTCCTGAATTCCAGGAGTACCTAGAGGCTGAACAATTCCTCCCCAACAAGTGTTTAATTGTGATGAAACAGGCCTGTTCTGGAAGAAAATGCCCAACAGGACCTACATTACTCAGGAGGAAAAGGCACAGCCAGGACATAAGCCTATGAAAGACAGGCTAACTTTGATGCTTTGTGCCAATGCCAGTGGTGATTGCAAAGTGAAGCCTTTACTGGTGTATCTTTTGAAAATCCCGAGTGTTTGGCAGATGCGGTGTCAGCAAGTCTAACTTGTGTGTGATGTGGAAGTCTAACAAAAGGCTTGGGTCACAAAGGACATTTTCTTAGATTGGTTCAATGAAGTGTTTGGCCCCAGTGTGAAGAAATATCTATTGGACAATAATTTGCCACTTAAGTGCCTCCTGATAATGGACAATGCTCCTTGTCATCCTCCAAACTTGGTAGAGAAAATTGTGGAGGAGTTTAAATTCATGAAAGTGAAGTTCTTGCCCCCTAATACCACTCTCTCCTCCAGCCCATGGACCAGCAGGTCATTTCCAACTTTAAAAACTCTATACCAAAGCAATGTTTCAAAAGTGTTTTGATGTGACCACAGACATGAACATAACCCTAAGAGAATTTTGGAAAAACATTTCCATATGCTGCATTGTGTACACCTTATAGGTAAGGCTTGGGAGGGAGTGACTACCAGGACTTTGAACTCTGCCTGGAGAAAATTGTGGCCAGACTGTGTCCTAGAGAGGATTTTGAAGGTTTTGGGGCTGAGCCTCAGAACCCTGAGCATGAGCCTGAGCCTGAGCCTGTTTTGGAAGAAATTGTGGAATTGGCCAAGTCTTTGGGGTTAGAGGTGAGTGGTGAGGATGTGGAACAGTTGGTGGAGGAGCACAAGGAAGAGCTAACCACTGAAGATCTGCAAGAGCTTCAACAGCAACTGGAACAAGAGAGCAGAGGTCAGGACAATGGTTCAGAGGAGGAGGAGGAGGAGGTGGAACAAAAATGGAAGAATGTGCCTTCTTCAAGGATTAGGAGATCTGTGCCAAATGGAGTGATGTGCAAGCATTTATGGATGAATATCACCCTAACCATGCTGTTGCAGGCCGTGCTGGCAACCTGTACAATGACACAGTGGTGTGTCATTTCAGGGATGTGTTAAAGAATCGCCAGACACAGAGCTCCCTGGACAAATTTGTTGTTAGAAAGAGGTCTAGTGACTCTCAAGCTGGTCCTAGTGGCATTCAAAGAAAAGGGAAGTAACCCCAGAAAGAACTTACCACCTGCAGTGTTAATGGAAGGATTCCCTTCCAAACACTAGCATACTACTCCACCTTCTCCCTCCTCCCGTCCTCCACACATCAACAACTCTTCAATAAATGTAAGTGACATGTTATTGTACAATATTTGCATGTGTATTTATGTATTCTTTATTCAATTATTTATTATTTAATGTCCAAAAGTTCTAAAAAATATTTTATTTAACTACTTTTGGAAGTCTTGGACGGATTAAATTTATTTCCATTATTTCTTATGGGGAAAATTGATTCGTTTAACGATTGTTTCGCCTTAAAATATGCCCTCTCTGACGGATTAATATCGTAAGTCGGGGTACCACTGTACAGTGGTACCTCGACTTACGATGGTCCCCAAACTCACCCTTTTATGTAAGTTTATTTTTTTAAATGCTTTTGTAAGTGTAATTTTGGGGGTCTAAAAGGACTAGTCTATTTTACAACATTTCTTAAGGAGATAAATTCGTTTGGTAATGGCACTTGAACAGCATTCTGGAATGAAAAAATATCGTAAGTCGAGGTACCACTGTATTACCTATGATATTAACAAGATAATAAGATAGTTACAAGATAGTTATAGAGTAAAGTAGCACCAGACTGTTACTTGTAATTGCACTAGGAAATAGTTGCAATAGATATAAAGGTATAATACAGGTTTATATAAAATTATAATAAAAAAAATAAAGAGGGGCAAAGAATGGTATACAGTAGATATTAAAATAAGTAAAATGGGATATTTGCCACAGGTTATTTAAAAAGTATAATTGGTTAAGATAGGGCAATGATGTTGTAGCTGTATATGGAAGCTTGGATCTTTGGCAATGGTAGGTTAATAAAAATAAAGGTATAAAATAAGATTGATCAATGAAGTATAAAAAAATAAGGCAATAATAATTTTAAAATAAAATTGGGCAATAAAGCTTGAATAATAAGGGGATTTTGTAGTTATCAAATACAAATTAAGACAATGAGGTAGAATGGTAGTTGGATACAAAAGTGAAAATTTAAAGGTAAGAGGGTATTAGAATTTTGGGGGAACAAAATTTATAGATGATTCATAACACTAATCGTGGACAGTGGGTTTATTACATATTATTCTAATTCTGTTAACCCAGCCTCACTCAGGAATGTTTTTAGTTCGTAATTCTGTTGCAATGAAATACCTCTTCCCAGTGGGGCCCAAGACCCCATCGGTAAACGATTTCGTCGCTAATCGAGGAATCACCCCTTACTGACACTTCAAAAGTGTCACCACTCAAAATTAAAACACTCAGTTTTATGTTTTCTGGGAAATTCCTTTCAATCTGTTTATTATTAATGGTAATACAACATGAAATAGGTCAACGATTTACTTCCCAGATATTCCAAGTAATGCCTGCATAGCTGATTACTTGGGATTTTTTTTTTTCAAGAAAATTGCACTTTTTTCAGTCTTTGCATAGGATAAGAGTGATCTTCTATAGTTACTTTTCAGGCGCGTAACATTTTCTCAGTCACTTTTTTTTATTCCTCTCCGCCCTTCAATACCTACCTATATAATGTCAGTTTTTATTAATTTTGGCATCTTTATCATGCTTCTACGTTATTTATGTTATACCTAATATTATTCTGGAATAAATATGATAGGTAGATAACATTTATTGATAGTAATAGTATAATTATACAATATTTTATTGTGGGGAGAAGCATCATGGGGAATCATGAATTACTGACACTCTGCTGCTTCTCCCTCTGCTGTAGCTCTGCCCACTTTATAATGATGCCATATGCTGAATTAAATACGTATACAGGTATTAGAAAAAACAAAATGAAACTCAAACTTGATAACTTTCCCAAACCATACCACAGGTGGGGTTCGAACCCGCGGTCAGAGAGTCTCAAAACTCTAGACCGTCGCGTAAACCACTAGGCTTAACTAGGCATAACTCTTATATATTACAGAAAACAATAAAAAAATAAAATATACATATGAATAAAGCTTACAGCAAAATACATTAAATTCACCATCTAACATTGTTACGAAGTGGGAGGAGCTAAATGAGAGGGAGAGGCGAGCAGTAGCATTCAGTATCTGGTGAGTTGTCATGGGTGTCGGATGTTAGCCATGGCACTAATAAAATGTTGTGTAATTACGCTATTAGTAATAAAGGTTATCTATCTATTACATTTACAGTGGACCCTTGGTTTGTGTGTGTCTCAGTTTTCGCTGATTTTGGTTTTCCCGCACTTTTTCAAGGAAATATTGGCTTAGTTTTCGCTGATTAGCTCAGTTTTCGTCGATGGTACGGAACCTGTCCAGTGCCCAGTGCGCATACAAAGCCCACAAGCCCGACTCCCACACACATTCTCAGGCAGTGTAGCATTGTTTCTGGTTGAGTGAACATTATCCTGCAAGTTCTTACGAAACATTTCTTAACAATCCATTGTTTTTGGCCCTTGATTATTGTGTGTGACTGCTAAATAAGCCACCATGGGCCCAAAGAAAGCTCCTAGTGCCACTCCTTTGGTAAAGAAAGTGAGGAACACCATAGAATTAAAGAAAGAAATCGTAGCAAAGTATCAAAGTGGAGTCGATAAAGGCTATAGCACCAGCCAGCGATAAAGTGTAGCACTAACAGTGTAGCAAATAAGTTAAGCGATTAAGCGATAGAAAAATGACGACACAAAACATAACTCCTCCATTGTTGCTTGAGGAATATAGGGGCACTGAGACCAGAGCTGCCCTCTGCCACCATCTCCTCCAAGATAAGTGTAAATATTTCTTATTTATATATTAACCCTTTGACTGTCGGAGGCCCCATTCTGAAACTGTCATTCTATGTTGGAAAATTTTGGAAAAAAAAATAAATTATTTTTCTTATGAAATGATAGAGAATCTTTTCCCGATTGTAATGACACCAAAAGTATGAAATTTGATTAAAAACTTACGGAATTACGCTCTCGCAAAGTTAGCGATGTCAGTGATATATACGCATCGGCGATTTCGCCGACTTTGAGCCCTATTTTAGGCCAATTCCATTGGGACAGTCGACCAAACTCATAGCTATTTCTTTAGAACTCTATTTGTTCTATCGATTGAGTACAAGAAATCACCAATTTACCGATTTCAACTACCCAATAAAGTGGTCAGAAAATGGCAATTTCGCCAATTTCATGCAAAATAAAAAAGATGTCAATTTCAAAATAGGGTCCAGAATAAACAATGCAGACATCCCTAGCACTAAAATAAGATGTTATCTGTTCATTAGTCATGTCTTTAGGCCCCTCTTACATTACTCTTGCTTTCTATTTTGATTTTTATTCATACAAAATAGAAGATTTATTGTTATGCAGACTATTGCATTATTGTAAAAACTGCATAAATAATATCTGTGCACTTGTGAAAGAATATTAGACTCACCAGGTGATGTGTATTGGATGCATGGTGTGATTTGTTTACTTTGAACATTAGCAAAAATCGAACATTTCCGCTACTTTGAGCTCAATTTCAAGATCGTTTACATCATGAAACTAATCAAAATCATCTCTATTCCTGTAATATGTTTCCCATTCTATCAAATGAGACCATGAAAAAGAGAATAAAACCATAAATACTATATGAAAACACACCTCAAAGACGGCGTTTTAATTAAAAAAACGGCAGAGTTTTTTTTTCATTATGTACTGCTTGCTGCAGGATTTTTTTATACTGCGCACACTGACCACACAGACCCATTCTCTCACATGTGGGCCTACCAGCTTTCTCCTGCTTGATTTGAGGCCGCTAGAATTTAGGCGTATAAATACGTCCGAAACATTGGCTCGTAAGACGTAAATATACGTCCGAAACAGTCAAAGGGTTAAAGTGTAAATATTTCTTATTTATAAATTACGTACACGTACATTGTTTCAGTGTGAATACTGGTGGTGGAATCCACCACCACCACCACAACTATAGTACGGCTTAGGTCAGTGGCCCTTATAAACCCAAAACAATAACACTATCATCAGTCCTCATATTCATAATGACATATTTTATTCATTCTAGAGTATATATCATGTTTCTATGTTATTAATATTGTTTATTATGTCATATTAGATGAATAGTGATAGATAAATAAGCCATAGAGCTGATATTAGTGTCAAATTGAAGCATTTTGTCCTGCCTCCAAACAATAAACTCGCCTCCCTCTCTCCTCCTCTCCGTCTTCCATACACCAACAAGAGTCGCCAATAAAGGTAAGTGTGATGTTAACCCTTCCGGGGTTTGTGCCGTACTAGTACGTTTAACGAGCAGGGGTTGGTGCCGTCCTAGTACGCGTAAATTCTAGCTGCTTCAAATCGAGGGGAGAAAGCTGGTAAGCCTGCATGTGATAGAATGGGTCCTATGTGGTAAGTGTGCGCAGTAGGAAAAAATCTATGCACCCGCACTGCATTGTGGGGAGTGGAAATTCCTGCACCTTTGTCACCAAGCCATGCGGTAGGAATACCTCACTCCCGCAGTGGAGTGGTAGGGAAGACAGTGGGGGGAGTGGGGGAGTGGGGAAGACAGTGGGAGTGGGGAAGGCAGTGGATGGGTCGGAAGACAGTGGGGTGGGTGGGAAGACACTGGGGGTGGGAAGGACAGTGGGGAGTGGGGAGGCAGTGGGGTGGGTGGGGAAGACAGTGGAGGGAGAGGGAAGGCAGTGGAGTGGTGGGGAAGACAGTGGGTGGTGGGAAGACAGTGGGGTGGGTGGGAAGACAGTGGGGTGGGTGGAGAAGGCAGTGGGGAAGACAGGGGGTGGGTGGGAAAGACAGTGGGGAGTGGGGAAGGCAGTGGGGGAGTGGGGAAGACAATGGGGTGGGTGGGGAAGACAGTAGGGGTGGGGGAAGGCTGGCTGGCTGGCTGGCTGGCTGGCTGGCTGGCTGGCTGGCTGGCTGGCTGGCAGGCGGCTGGGGCTGGCTGGCTGGCTGGTGGCTTGGCTGGCTGGCTGGCTGACCAGCTGGCTGGCTAGCTAGCTGGCTCTGTCACACAGGTACACATAAATACATAGTGTAAATAACCTAGGATAAATACATAGTGTAAATTACATAGGATAAATACATAGTGTAAATTACCTAGGATAGCCCAAAAATCCAGACTAGCAAATAATATATCAGGACTCAGATGTGGCAGTGTTGGTTCAATAGTGACTGTCTATGAGACAGAGAGAGACAGAAAGAGAGACAAGCAGACAGACAGGCAGATAAAACAGTGAAAACAAATAAAGGGAAGGCAGTGTACCCTCATTTGTCAAATGTCATCACTCTCATTAGTTTGGTGATAAGACGAGGCTAACCCCTGGCTGGCTGGCAAGGAGGGAGGGAGGGAGGCAGGCAGGCAGGGAGGGAGGGAGGGAGGGAGGAAGGGTGGGAGGGAGGGAGGAGGAGGGGTCTGGGAAGGAAGGAAGGGAGGGAGGGCAGGCAGGCAGGCAAAGGCAGTGACCCTCATCAAATGTCAACAGTAATTAGTTTAGCGATAATAAGATAAGAGGACCCTCACCCCTCTTCAAATGTCACTGCTGTAATTAAATTAGTGATAAGACTGACACTCTTACACCATGCTTCAATAATAATTATTATTATTATTATAATTATTATATTCTCACGTGTATCCTAGGTAATTTATACTATGTATAATTGTATTTATGAGTTCCTGTGAGATAGAGACACAGCCAGCCAGCCAGCCGGCTGACCATCCATGCAACCAGCTGTTCAGCCAGCCAGCTGGTCAGCTAGCCACCTGGTCAGCCAGCCAGCTGGTCAGCCAGCCAGCCAGCCAGCCAATTGGTTAGCAAGCCAGCCAGCCAGCTAGCTAGCTGGTCAGCCAGCAAGCCAGCCAGCTGACTGGCCATCCATCAAGCCAGCGAGCTAGCCAGCCAGCTGGTCAGCTAGCCAGCCAGCCAGCCAACTGGTCAGCAAGCCAGTCGGCTAGCTGGTCAGCCAGCAAGCCAGCTAGTCGGCTGGCCATCCATCCAGCCAGCTGTTCAGCCAGCCAGCCAGCTAGCCAGCAGTTATTGTGTAGTATACAAGGAGTGTATACAGTAGAACGTCATTTAGCACGAGATTATGTTGCACGTTACCGGTATTGCACGATTTAAGATTTGCGACACATTATCATCTTACACGACGTAAAGATGATATTACACGGTTCGGCAGAGGGGAAAAAATTTGAGCGCATGGTTATTTACTGCCTAAGAATCCTCTGCTTTGAGGAAAAGGAATTTGTTGTTTTTCCTTCCTGCAAACTAAGTTTATTCAGATACACGGGGCCAGGAGCTGAGTCTCGACCCCTGCAACCACAATTAGGTGAGTACAGTTATATACATTATCATATATAGCAGCATATATGTAGAGAACCTAGGATAACCCAAGTCAGTCAATGGAAATACTGTCACTCTGACTTTTG
>WNWK01059058.1:0-10287 GCA_009830355.1 Cherax destructor | reverse complement strand
TCGCATCTTCTAGAACCTTCAAAATCGGGATGCCAAGCCCATGTTGACACTTTTCAGGTCCTTGTTCTATCTAGGCGGGAAATTGCTGCACCAACCACCTTTCAAGGCGGGTGAAATTGCTGACCTTGAAATGTACAGAAAACCCTTCACGGCACACATAACTGCGATAAACCACCTCATACGGGCCGAAGTTCCAAACCTGTACTTCTAGAACGGGGGGGAGAGATACATTATTATATACAGAAAATCCTAGAGGGATTAGTACCAAATTTGAAGAAAATCACCCCCACGAAAGAAAAAAGACTCGGCAAACGACAACATCCTTCCAATAAAAAGAATGAAGAACTAACACGTTGAGAGACAACGCAAGTGTCAGTGGCCCAAGACTGTTAACGCCCCCCAGCATAATAAGGGGGATTAAAATGCCCCCTGGCTGTTTCGACCGGACAGGCACCTAAAATCGTACCTGACCTGCCAGGCTGGGGTTTCGATTTGGGATCGTGCGGCCAGCAAACACCCTAGTTGATCGGGCCCCTTTATCCACCATGAGGCTTGGCCAGAGGGGCCGGGGGCGTTGCCCCTGGGAACCCCCCCCAGGTAAACAAAAGGGTCGCCCATCAATAGTTGTAGTAATAATAGTAGTAAAAGAATAGTAGTAGTACCTACATATAGCAACAAGTAGTCAGACAATATCGTTCACAGTAGTCAGTTACACAGTAGTGTTAAAAGTGTCAGTTACACAGAGCGTTACACAGAGCGTTACAAAAGTAATTTAACAGTAGTCAGTTAAAAGGTAAGTTACAAGAAAAGGTTATAAGTAGCGTTTTTCAGTAGTTTTTACTAGTAAAATATTACCAGTGTCATTACATTTACACAGTAGTCCCCTCCCCAGTAGCACACATTTAAAAAAGAGTCACACAGTAGTCAGTTACATAGTAGTCACACAATAGTCAACACAGAGAGTTACACTGTATCAGTTAAAAGAGCGTTCCAGTAGTCAGAACAGTAGTCAGTTACATTAGAGTTGCACAGTAGTGTTTCACAGTAGTTACACAGAGTCAGTTACACTGTAGCAGTTACACAGAGTCAGTTAATGAGTCAGTTACACAGAGCAGTTACACATTAGTCAGTTACTTTAGTCAGTTTCCGTAGTCAGTTACACAATAGTCATTACACTGTAGTCATTAACAGTAGTCAGTTACACTGTAGTCACACACAAGTCAGTCACACAGTAGTCACACAGTAGCAGTCACACAGTAGTCACCCAGTAGTCACACAGTAGTCAGTTACACAGAAGTCAGTTACACAGTAGTCAATTTCACAGTAGTTGCACAGTCACACAGAAGTCAGTTACACAGTAGTCAGTTACACAGTAGTCAGTTACACAGTAGTCAGTTACACAGTCAGTTACACAGTAGTCAGTTACACAGAGTCATTTATACAGTCAGTTATACAGTAGTCAGTTACACAGTAGTCAGTTACAGAAATAGTTACACAGTAGTCAATTTCACAGTAGTTGCACAGTCACACAGTAGTCACCTAGTAGTCACACAGTAGTCAGTTACATTGTAGTCAGTTACACAGTAGTCAGTCACACAGTAGTCAGTTACACTGTAGTCAGTTATGCAGTAGTTGCACAGAGTCACATAGTTACACAGTAGTCAACACAATAGTCAGTTATGCAGTAGACAGTTACACAGTAGTCACCTCACAGTAGTCACCTACACAGTTCACCTATACAGAAATCACCTATACAGTAGTCACCTACACAGAGTCACCATAAGTAGTCACCTTACAGTAGTCACCTACAGAGTATCACCTACACAGTAAGTTACCTATACACTAGTCAGTTACACAGAGTTACACAATCGTCATCTTCACAGTTACACAGTAGTCAGTTACGCAGTAGTTAGTTACACAATCGTCATCTACACAGTAATCAGATACACAGTCACACAGTAGTCATCTGCAAAGTTACACACAACTCAGTTACACAGTAGTCAGTTATACATTAGTCACCTACTTAGAAGACAGTTACACAGTAGTCAGTTACACAGTAGTCAGTTACACAGTAGTCAGTTACACAGTAGTCAGTTACACAGTAGTCAGTTACACAGTAGTCAGTTACACAGTAGTCAGTTACACAGTAGTCAGTTACACTGTAGTCAGTTACACAGTAGTCAGTTACACAGTAGTCAGTTACACAGTAGTCAGTTACACAGTAGTCAGTTACACAGTAGTCAGTTACACAGTAGTCACCTACACAGTATTCAGAAACACAGTAGTCAGTTACACAGTAGTCACCTACACAGTAGTCAGTTACACAGTAGTCAGTTACACAGTAGTCACCTACACAGTAGTCACCTGTCAGTTACACAGTTGCACAGTAGTAAGTTATTAAAGGTGTGAAATGATCTGTGTATGAATGACTATGTGACTACTTGGAGTTTACCTGGAGAGGATTTAGGGGGTCAACGCAACCACGGCCCAGTCCGTGACCAGGCCTCGTGTAGTCAGTTACACAGTAGTCAGTTACACAGTAGTCAGTTACACAGTAGTTAGTTACACAGTAGTCTAATTACGGGTTTAGTGGGTCGTTGTAGGGCGGAGGCTTATTTCTTTATTTGGGTTCTCGGGTACACAGGCAGTGTGATTAAGTTGCCCTGGCCCCGAGGGGGCCACGCCCAGGCGAGGGAGAGAGGAGTAGGCCTTGTTGACTCTAGGATGCCTGGACGAGAAGTGAGAGCGATGTAAGCATGGTGTTTCTGAACTGGGTGTGGGCCTATAGGTGGCAGCATGAGCATGGCACAAAATATGAACTCAGCTGGCAGACAGCATGGGGTGTCTATGCAGACAGTACAGACTGTCTATATTCGCTTGGCCACGCATCACCATGGTCGTCCTCGACCATGACTGGCTGTAAAAAAAACTTCATCTCTCTCTCGCAGGAACAGGGCACAGAACACAAAATAAAAACATATATATACATATGTGGACATGAAAAAAAAAGCTTCCTATAGGAAGGGAAGAAAAAAAATGGTGGGGTGTGCAAAAAAAAACATTGTGGTCTAAAGCAGTGATTGTCGATGGGCATTACTGCATGCCATTCTGCGTCTGGACAGATACTACATCACAGGAGACATCGCTGCGGCTGAGGTGTGATGTAACAGGGTACGGTCGTCTCCTCTGGAACGGTGCAGCAGTCATCATAGTAGTCGTTGCAGGGTTCACTTATCCTGTGGCAGCGTTCATTCATCCTGCTGGTGCCCTCAAGTGAGGCATCCTCAGTACTCGGCAACTACACAGGACTTCTTCTAGCAAGCAGAGACGACTCGGCGAAACATCTGGGGGTTGTAACAGCATACAACATACTGGAGTGAGCAGACTAGCAGTCAAAGTGACATCTTTGTGCAGGAGCTCACTGCAGTTGTGACAGGAAGCAGACAATCACCTGCCGACAGCGGCTACTGCAGCTGGATGAGTGTCATTCTCACGACAGTTGGAGTTATAGCAGAGGTTGGTCTAAGTGTCCTCAGACTGGTTCTCTACATATAACTGCACTCTGACGGTCTGGAGGTGAAGTGAAAACGAGTCTCGACGGGCATCTATGAGTGACAAGCATAAGAGCTTTCTGTACAAGGGGCTCAGACACTCGTAACTGATGCCTGAACTGACTAATGTGAGCTGTCAATTGTCTCACCTGGTGACAAGTAACGAGGTGCTACACACACGCCCTGGACGTCTGCCTGACGTCACCTTCCGATGTCACCCCATGACATCACCTCACGACGTCACACCTGACATCACCACATGATGTCACAAGTTCTAGTTTCACAGTGAGCATTTTGTTTAAGCATTGTCGAGAAGATGTATGTGACTTGTTAATTAATTCCTCTAGGTCAGTGTTTTCACATGTTCGTGTACAGTGAGTACAGTGAGTACAGTGGTCTGGGCACAGACCACACATCGGGGACATGGAAAACTGCACACACCTACACTGCACTTGCGGTACAACATGGCATGAACTAGTAAATGACGCTTTTCTGTGCAAAATTCGACACTAAGCCATACACGAACATGTGAGAACACTGACCTAGAGGAATTAATTAACAAGTCACATACATCTTCTCGACAATGCTTAAACAAAATGCTCACTGTGAAACTAGAACTTGTGACATCATGTGGTGATGTCAGGTGTGACGTCGTGAGGTGATGTCATGGGGTGACATCGGAAGGTGACGTCAGGCAGACGTCCAGGGCGACGTCATGGTGACGTCAAGCAGACGTCGTGAGGTGACGTCAGGCAGACGTCGTGGGTGACGTTGTGAAGTCGGTCAGAATCGTGACATCAGTGGAGTGATGCAGGCATCATGGTGACGTTATAGGTGATGCGGCAGCTGGCCACAGCATGTAGTTTTGGATGTCTGGCTTGGTAACCCACATGGCTTCGTCCACACGTGGCTTCGTGATCCACGTGGCTTCGAGTGACCTCGGGCACTCGGATACACAGTGCTGGCAAGAATTCACAATGAATCAGAGAAACAGTAGAAGGAGTGGGCAGTGGTGGCATACACTAGGGCGAGTGTGGGTGAGTGGTGTATGCTGGATACAGGACCGCACGCCTACCTTCTCTCACCTCGGAACACACGAGGGAGACACCCACACTAGATGCTGAAATCACCACAAACTCACCTCTGACTTGCTGAAATAGCCATGCTGAGCTGAAAAACAACAGTAGCAACATATAGGTGATGCTGAACACTTGACTTGAGAACAGCATTGGACGCTGTGGCATGGAGTCGCCTGGATGCCACTTACATTTTTCGAAGAAATTCAACAAATTTCGGCCTGGATCCTGCGTGTATCTGTGTCTGGAAACTGTGACTTGCAGACACAACATCAGGATAACTCGTTGAGAGACGGATGCTTCTTGTGTGGGGTGATGACGTGAAGACAACATCTTCATTTCCCTTCCTTCCGTCTCTCTGGGCAAACACACTTGCTGTGAGGCACCGCTGTCACCATTTATAACGTTGATTAATTGCGTCGTCGTGGTAGCGGGAAGTAATGATAAGTATATCATTATCACATTCACACTGCAGTAGGTCTGCTGGCCTGTGCTAGACAGCTCCACCTCACAATGCAGTAGGTCTACTGGCCCATGCTAGGCAGGTCCACCTCACACTCACCCATGTGCTCGTCCAGCCTACATTTACGTATACTTACCCAGAGTTGTCACTTGTTTACGCTGTTAATAATTAGACAGAATTAGGAAGAAGGGTGGGAACCCTGTCATATGTGGTATTTTGCCAAGGAGAGGAGTTGGAAATGAATGGTTGTCCAGGGCAATTGGTGTCAATTGCTGGCTGGACAAATACTGTAAGGAAAATGCAGTAACATTCATTGACAACTGGGACCTCTTCTATGGCAGAAATGACATGTATGCCAGGGAAGGGGTTCACTTATCTAGGTCTGGGGTGGAGGCACTGGCAACTGCAGTGGAGGGAGCTGTTAGAGCTTTAAACTAGAAAAAGTTAGTGGAATGGGTTATGGGGGAAAAACAGTGAAGTCCCAGTGTAGTAATGTTATGAATTTTAGGGGAACTAGTAATAGGCAGAATAAAGTGGATATTGGAAAGTCAGTGGCACTAGGTGACAAGGACAGCAATAGGTATAGTGGAAAAACAGAAATGAACAAGAAGAGTAAAGAGAAGGGAGGTTTTCTGAACATTTTTTATACTAATAGTCGTAGTGCAGTGCGAGAAATAAGATAGACAAATTGAGATTAGTTGCAAGTATGGGTAATATTGATGTTTTTGCATTAACTGAGACTTGGTTTAATATGAAAAATCGGGACATGCCTGCTGAATGTCACATTCATGGTTTTAAATTGTTTCAAGTAGACAGAAGTATCGGGAAGGGGGGTGGGGTGGCACTCTATGTCCGTGATCATTTAAATTGTTGCATAAAAACGGGTATAAAGTCTGAAATAACACATACAGAGTCTGTCTGGATAGAATTTTCAGAGGGGTGTGAAAACTTGATTTTAGGCGTGATATACCGTCCTCCAAACTTAAATAGGGAACAAGGGAAACTACTTTGGGAGTAAATTGTTAAGGCCACAAGGCATGATAACGTAGTGATTCTAGGGGACTTTAACTTTAGTCAGATTGATTGGAATTTCTTGACAGGTAATTTAGAATCAAACGACTGTTTAGAAAAGGACACAAATGCAACTAATGTGACATTTTATTGTGGCAACGTTTCGCGAAACGTTGCCACAATAAAATGTCACATTAGTTGCATTTGTGTCCTTTTACTTAACATATTGTCGGTAATTCTACCAATATTATTACAGACTGTTTAGAAGTAGTTCAGGATTGTTTTTTGAAGCAGTTTGTGACAGAACCTACAAGGGGAAATAACCTACTTGACTTGGTTCTGGCAAACAAGGAATCCCTTGTTAAAAATTTAGAACTTCCAGACGAACTCGGCACAAGCGACCACAAGTCAATTACCTCTAGCATTGAATGGATGTATGATAGTAGGGATAATTCAGTAACAGTCCCAGACTTTTGCTTAGCAGATTATAATGGGCTTAGAGAACACTTATCAACTGTGGACTGGGGTAACGAAGAGAGCTATCAATATGACAGCTTTCTTAACACTATACAGGCAGCCCAAAGAACATTTATCCCGTATAAAGAAATTAGATCAAGTAGAAATGACCCAAAATGGATGAATAATAGGTTCAAGTATCTTTAAGGGCAGAAGAAAGGCATTTATAGGTGCATAAATAGAGGTGAGGGTCATCTTATAAATCAGTATACTGACATTAAGAGGGACATTAAAAAGGGTATAAGAAAAGCTAAACGGGACTATGAAATTAAAGTTGCTAGGGATTCAAAAACTAACCCAAAAAGTTTTTTCCAGGTTTATAGAACAAAAGTTAGGGATAAGATAGGTCCCATTAAAAATAACTCTGGGCATCTTACTGTCAAGGAGAATGATATGTGCTATATTTTTAATAATTATTTTCTCTCGGTTTTCACACAGGAAGACACTAATAATATCCCAGTAATTATTTTTTATAGTGGCCCTGAAGAAGATAAATTACGTAATACAGTGGACCCCGCCTAACGAGCACCCCGGAAATCGTACAATTATGTAAGTATAATATTGTAAGTGCTTGTGGAAGTGTATATTTGGGGGTCTGAAATAGACTAACCTACGTGACATTATTTCTTAAGGAAGTAAATTCGTTCGGTAATGGCACTTGAGTAGGCTTCTGGAATGAATTTTGCTCGTTAGGCGGGGGTCCACTGTATCACAGTCACTAGCGAAATGGTTATGAAACAAGGAAACCGACTGAAACAAAATAAATTGCCGGGTCCTGATGAGCTTTTTGCAAGGGTTCTTAAGGAATGCAAAATGGAACTCTGTGAACCAATATCTAACATTTTTAATTTATCTCTTCAAACAGGTGTAGTGTCTGATATGTGGAAGATGGCTAATGTAATTCCTATTTTTAAAGCAGGGGACAAGTCACTACCGTCAAATTACTGCCCAATAAGCCTAACGTCAATTGTAGGCAAATTACTAGAGTCAATTATAGCTGATATTATTAGAAGCCATCTAGATAACCATAATTTGATTATTGATACTCAGCATGGATTCACGAGGGGCCGTTCCTGCCTATCTAATTTATTAACCTTCTTTAGTAAAGCTTTTGAGGCTGTTGATCACGATAAAGAATTCGATATTGTTTATTTAGATTTTAGTAAGGCTTTTGATAGAGTACCGCATCAGAGACTGTTAAAGAAAGTGGCAGCTCATGGCATTGGGGGAAAAGTGCTGTCATGGATCGAGTCATGGCTCACCAATAGGAAGCAGAGAGTGTGCATAAATGGGGTTAAATCCGAGTGGGGATTTGTAACGAGTGGTGTTCCACAGGGATCAGTCTTAGGCCCGTTGTTGATGGGCGTGGATAAGGGAGATATTAATAAAATACTGAGGATATCGAACCAAGTAAGAACCAGAAATAACGGATTTAAATTGGATAAATTTAGATTTAGAAAGGACATAGGCAAGTACTGGTTTTCGAACAGAGTTGTGGATGCGTGGAACAATCTTCCGAGTAGGGTGATGGAGGCTAGGACTTTGGGTGGCTTTAAAAAGAGATTGGACGGATGTATGAGTGGGAGGGGCTGGGTTTGATTGATGTCGTGAGTACAGGAGTAAATTCTTAGGTAGTGGTGGTTTTGATAAGGACCTGCCTTGTATGGGCCAGTAGGCCTTCTGCAGTGTTCCTAAATTCTTATGTTCTTATATCAATGACCTTGATGAGGGAATTACTAGTGATATGAGCAAATTCGCTGATGACACGAAGATAGGTAGGATAATTGATTCAAACGTAGATGTCAGGGAACTTCAGGAGGATTTAGACAAACTCAATTCCTGGTCAGAAAAGTGGCAGATGCAGTTCAATGTAGATAAATGCAAGGTTCTGAAGCTCGGGAGTGTCCATAACCTAAGTACTTATAAGTTAAATAACGTAGAACTTAGCCATACAGATTGCGAAAAGGACTTGGGGGTTATGGTAAGCAGCAACCTTAAACCAAGACAGCAATGCATAAGCGTACGTAATAAGGCAAATAGATTACTGGGATTTATATCAAGAAGTGTAAGCAACAGAAGTCCAGAGGTTATATTACAGCTTTATACATCGTTAGTAAGGCCTCACCTAGATTACGCAGCTCAGTTCTGGTCTCCATATTACAGAATGGATATTAATTCGTTAGAAAACATTCAGCGTAGAATGACTAAATTAATACATAGCATTAGAAATCTTCCGTATGAAGAAAGATTGAAGACCCTAAAATTACGTTCACTTGTAAGACGAAGAATGAGGGGAGACATGATCGAGGTATACAAGTGGAAAATGGGTATTAACAAAGGGGATATAAATAAGGTCTTGAGGATATCTCTCCAAGAGAGAATCCACAATAATGGATTCAAGTTAGATAAGTTTAGATTTAGAAAGGATATAGGAAAGTATTGGTTTGGAAATAGGGTAGTTGATGAGTGGAACAGTCTGCCTAGTAGGGTTATTGAAGCTAGGACCTTGGGTAGTTTCAAATTTAGGTTGGATAAATTCATGAGTGAGAGGGGTTGGATTTGAGTGGGACTTGCACATGAGTAAATAGAATTATCGAAGCTTATTTCTTGGGTAGCATTGAAAATTGGGTTGAGCAAATATTCTGTTAGTGGGATGGATTGTGAAGGACCTGCCTAGTATGGGCCAACAGGCCTGCTACAGTGTTCCTCCTTTCTTATGTTCTTTATAATCTCTAAACCCATAATTAAGCTGATAAAGTATGAGCAATCTGCAAATTTTTTTAAATACACCTGCTGCAATCGCAAATTATTTAAATTTAAAAAATTAACAGTGGAAAATTATTTTCAGAACTGATGTGTAATATTTAAGCTTTTTTTTTTTTTTTTTTTTGTACACATTAAAACTGTTTCCTGGTTTTGTGGAGTAATGGAATGTCTTGACTAGGATAAGACTGTTTATGTTCCTTATTTTTTTTTCAGGTGCTGGTCCAGGTGATGCGTTCCAGTCTGAGTTGGTGTTGCTTGACGTCTGGGTGAAAGTGAAGGAAGATGGTCCACCGGCATCGCAAGGTGCTTCACCTGTGTTACAAGATGGTTCTCCTGCCTCACCAGACAGTTCACCTGTGTTACAAGATGGTTCTCCTGCCTCACCAGACAGTTCACCTGTGTTACAAGATGGTTCTCCTGCCTCACCAGACAGTTCACCTGCCTCACCAGACAGTTCACCTGCCTCACCGGACAGTACCGTCGTCCACCACTTGGCGGCAAAGTTCTACAGTTTGGATTTAATGACTCGTGAGTTAAACAAGTGGATGAATACCGGCCAGAAGGAACACTTGATTTATACAAAGATAATTAAGGAGCTCAACGAGTTCCAGGCAGACAGAGCCCGTGACGAGCCTAGAATAGCCATCCCACATTTGATCTATGGACGATGTACTGGTAATGAAAATGTTTTACTAATGGAGAACATTAAAATCCATGGATACAACACTTTTGACAAGCGTAAAGGGCTGGATTTTAAGCATCTTAAGGTCTGTATAGAACACATTGCCAGAGTTCACGCCCTTTCACATGCGTTCTATAGGGAAAAAGATTTCCGTAATAAATACCGTTGCTTTCAGTCCACTTCCAAGCAGCTCAAGTTTGTTAAACCAGTAGCAGCTGCTGT